>CM056171.1:48640305-48798700 GCA_029691765.1 Entomobrya proxima | reverse complement strand
TGTTTTCCACAGTGGAAGGCCAGGAATTAGGAGTACATACGTTGTATCAAACTTGGGGTCAGGGTCAAGGCAGAAGGTTGAGTAGGAATAATAGCGTCAAGTGTAATAACGTAGTCGTAAGTCGCAAAAACTCGCGTGTACTTGGATAAAGTAATACGCGCTGTGGTTACAAGTCTAGTTTTAAATTCATTGGCAAATTATCAAGCTAATAATAGTAAGCCATGCCATAGTCATTCCCCGAATGTCCAACATTATTCCAATACATTTTCGGTTATAGAATTCAATCATATCAATCAGTAGAACCAAAAAATAAGATTTTTTACATTCCCAAAATCATATATTGCTTCACGAAAATATGCCTGCTTAAAACTAATTATAGGATAATATTCCTGTCCCACAGAATTTCCGAGGATTGAGTTTATTCATTGCAAGTTTATGTTAAGCTGAACCATTTCTCACGTACTTCAACAGACATAAACGTTTATCATGAAGTGCAAAACCAAATTTAGTTTATTAGGTACCTACCTAAGTTCTTTGGGAATGTGTAAGCTGAATCCAAAGACAAATGCAATACTAAGTCGTTGCTATTTTGGTTTGTTAGTTCGTTGCAACATAAATGCGTATCGAGAAAACATCGAAATCCTAACAGCAGCATGATTTGGCTTCGTGCTTATAGCAGACAACAAAAAGAAATTTTGGGTTCAGTAAGCGGCTTATTTCTACTCAGTCAGTGGTTTAAGTACCGACTAGTTTCTGAGAAAAATGTTCGGCTTAACGTCAGTACTAAAGAATATTTTTGTACATTTTAGGGCACCTGAAAGTATTGATACAATTTTTAAAACCTGACGAAATCACCTAAAATCTCAGGGTTCTAAAGTTGTAATAATTTATTTTACTTTGTTGTGCGACGTCAAGTAAACGCAAAGTTTCTTCCCAAATTTATAAACTGTTAAAAACGCAAACACAATTAATAATTATTTTGATTTCGTTAAAATTTTTAATATCGGTTCAAATTACACATAAAACAAAATGTTTGCAAAGAGTTTAAAAGAAAATCGGGCTACTAGCTTGGTCGCAAACCATGGAATACCAAACACAGACGAGCGGAGACTTCTTAGCGTTTTTCCTGCAGAGGTAGTCTTAATTTCTGAATTTTTGAAAACATAGTATCAGAGTGCGTTCAAATGTAGCACTGAAACTAATCAAGCGAGTTTCTAAGATATAAAATATAATCAGTTCATATTTATGTAAAGCTTTGTTTGGCTGATTTTTAGATTTGGTTGCTGATTCTGGACAACTTATTGGAAACAAGTACATCCGACGTGGATGCAGTTTTTCACTCTAGCCTGTTCTTCAGAAATATGCTGCTAGCAAAGCGAACTGTATTTCTATTTCCACAAGTATGGATGATACTAGGAATGAAGTACGAAACAAGGGACGATCCCATCTACACAGAGGATCTGAACAGTGAAAAACTGTTAAACTATTTTTCAGTTGGTGGAAAGCAGGCAAAAATTAAACGCTTTTCGGTTATACTAAAACTGCGTCAAGTTTGTCGGGTTTGGTGCCAGGGTGTAGACAATTTCTATAGAAATTCCGAATCTCATTACAAAATGAGACACGATCAGGAAAAAATATTTTATTTGGATCCGGACTGCAAATGGAACATTTGTTTTCCTAGTGTGGAGACTGGGGTTGGATGCTGGACATTGAAAACCAGATATAATGGAGATCTATACGCTAGACTTTCAGAACTTTTAACCCATTTTGGAACAACTCATTCAGGCAACCGAAGTCCGTTCATTTCAAATGCAGTTTCACTTACTGTAAGCAGCAATGTTGAGTATAACAATCACTTGGAACCTTTTCTTCAAAAATATGGAAAACACATTTGGCATTGTAATATTGAAGTAAATAACGTTGACATGACCATAAACAATTGCTACAAAAAACTTCAAAACAGCTTGTATCTAACGCCAAATTTGTTGTCGTTGAAAATAAAGTGGGAGAATTGCAAAGACAACGACTTGAACCATGAGCAGGAAACACTTCAGCAACATTTAAAATTGCTCCCTGTTCCAACATTTAAAAATCTGAAATACTTGAAAGCAGACAACCTACCCGTTGCAATGCTGGAAGAACTAATTAGGAAAAACCCACACATGGCAATGCTCGATATTCCAAACACTGAAGTGAACACAGCTAGCTGTATATTTTACCAAGAAATGTCAAACCTTTCTCATTTGTCCCTGCAAATTTGCTCAGAGCAACTACTTGGAGAAATAGAAAAAACCAAATGGAAACTGCGCAAAGTTTACTTCGACTTTGGCAAAAGTTCATATATACCGTGGACACGAATTTTTTCCATTGTTGAAAATAAATGGGGAAACGCGGCAACAGAGGTTATGTTGAGCTTGCCAAGAGCTAAAACGGACATGGAAATTAGTAGCTTTGTTAAAGAGCGTGACGGACTGGCGCTTTGCCTGTCAAAAGTAAAGCGTTTAAAGTTATTGCTTGGGAATAAATGCGCCAGCGATTTTGTGCTGCCAATGAAGAACACACTTAAATGCTTAGAAATTTGTCAGGTCGTCGATTCAGAAAATTGTCAGTTCTCGGACAGGACCACCCTTCAGAAATTTTTTAGTGAAGCTAGCGGCATCAAGTTTGAATGCGAGTCTTATAATACCTCTTCAAATATTTGGGAAAAATTTCCCAATTTAAAGAGTTTGCAGTTTCATGCAATGCGTTCAAATTTCAGAGATGGCAGGAGTCTTACCTTAGGCAGGAAAGGCCTGCAAGTCCTACACTAAGGTAAACTCTAGCAGTGTTAAGTAGGCTGTAATACTCATTTCAAAGAAAACCTTGGAGTAATGTTTGCTAACTTGTTTATTCTTGTTTACTCAATTTCCACAAGTCTAAAAAAATTTGTAAATTATAATATGCTTGAATGTTGCAGTTAAAATTAGGATGGTTATTCCGTTTGTAAAACTTAAAAATATCTGATAAGATAAAAACAATTTGCAGAGATGTGAGTTACTGAATTTCTAGAAGTATCTGTATTAAACTCCATGATTAAGTGGAACATGGGTATATTTATGACTTACATTTTTACCAATTGAAAACTTAAAAAGGCAGTGATCCAGATAAATTGTATCCCCTTGCACAACCCTCTAACCATAATATTTATATATGGCATGTAATTTCTCTGCCGGATAGAATCTTCGGTTTCCCGGAAATTCCAGGCATACTCTCCGAAAAGTCAAAAATTAATCATCACTCTGCAGAAAAATGATTTTTTCCGGGAAATGAATTATTTTTGACATTTTATTCAAAATTAAGATTCTATTTACAATACAACCAATGTGTTTATCAGAAGATGTACACCTGTACTCGAAGAGATATATATTTTTCAAATGAAATACGATGTACATGAAACTCGCTATCTACAAAATCACTTTTCTAGCACAAAACTTTTGTGACAAAATCTAGCACTGCAACTACTGCTATTTGCACATTAGTAATCAATCGTTTCACACCTTTTGGAAGCATGTCCGTTGTTCTCCAATGGAATATCTTCCACAGAAATTAATACTCCTTTCCACTTTAATCTTTGCAATGAGCTCTACACGCTCAAAACCTATATTAGTATTGGTATGACCCATCTTACTTGTGCTAGTTCTGACATCCAGTCAGGAATTGAAGTTTCTTTGCACAACAAAAAGTTGCATCTAATATTTGGTGTGCCAATGACTGTTAAATTTTAAAAAAGATGACAAAAATAATACAGGTGGATTAGGTACTAAAAGTGGACCAGTTCGTCCTAAGAAGCATAGTAGTGCATTGAAGAAAGAATGATAAACACATTGATTGTATTGTAAATAGAATCTTAGTTTTGAATAAAATGACAAAAATAATTCATTTCCCGGAAAAAATCATTTTTCTGCAGAGTGATGATTAATTTTTGACTTTTCGGAGAGTATGCCTAGAATTTCCGGGAAACCAACGATTTTATCCTGACAAATAAAATATTGCCTTCATATATCTGTGTGATTTCTGGATTTTAATAGAATTTCTGGCATTTGGTGATGTGATTTGTTACAATTTACTCAATGTAGGAAGTCGAGTTGAATGAATAAAAACATACGTGAAATTTATTCATGAAAATTTTACAATGAATAAATATTGGGACAAAATATAGATATTACGGACAAACAAATTTAATATATTTTTCAGGATTTACATTTATATCTTCTTTTATATAAGCATAGCGAAGAATAAACTCTGTCATAGAAGTCTCTCATCAAGATTGTATACAATCTGCCCACATCCAATATTTCAAGGTCCAAAAAATATATTTGCTCCTTTGTAAATTACAAATGAAAAAAATAATCAAAATAGTTTCTCAATCTGACTTCAGACTTTTATGCTACAGCCGAAATCAATTTTTTTATTTACAAATTTTGAAGCGCTTTCTCTTCCTCAGTAGGTTGACTTGGGACCAAGCAAGAAAGCAGTTATTCAGTATTTTAAAAATTTCTGAGCAATTGTATATTAAAATACAACCGAATAGCTGTCTGACTTTTCCATTCCCAATCTGTACTCGGTCAATTCATAAAAAACAGATTGCATTACTAAATTAACCTAATTATCATTCAACATTCTGACTGAGTCTCCAGAGGAAAACTGATGAATCCACAGATGACTGAATTATAATCCCAGTTCATTATTTGCTAATTCGTAACATGACTTACTAAACATGCGCATGGACAGACAAGCAAGAATGTTGCTTTGATTGAAAATCGGTAAAATTACTCTAGGAAATTGTGATAAAAACGAGGCATATAAAATTATGACACTTCAAAGATTTTCATGTAAACAAAAAAGATTAATTAAAATTAGGTTGAAACACAAGACAGCATATAATTGTGCCTTGAACATTTTGCACGCGGAATAACTTGTTATTTTGCGAGTGTGGGTTTATCTCGTACACAGGTTAATTCGTGTTTCAAGCGTGGAGTGATGGTATGAAGATTGCGTTGAATTCTAATTATAAAAATGATAAAACTAATAAAAAGTGAATTCTTTATTTTAACAATTCCAAACTTTCATTATTTTTGTAAAAGTTGAATAAATAGTAAAAACGCGCATAAAAATAACTAACGCGCAAAATTGCATATTTTATTTTCGATTTTTCTCTCAAAAGCTTGCTTTATTTTTCATCATAAATAAGCTTTATGTCAATTTGGGAGTTAATCTGCTGATTATTGCATCGCAGGCGTACCGAAAAAAATGTTTTCAGACGCGAAACTAGAACACAATTCTTGTATAACTCGAATGTGGGTAGACGAGGAATAGGAGAAGACAGCAGGTGCCACCTCATGAAGGGCATTGGAGGGAGGATTTGTTGAGTGGAGGGAAAGAGGTGGAAATTAGTGGGAGCACGAGTTCAATTTGATTGGAGAGAATATAAAAGGAATTGGCGAGATGCCAGGTGAAGTATGTCTTTCGGGGGAAATGAGCAGCATTTTCTTGTCTCAGTTTTGGAGGGATTGTGAATAATTCTATTTTGACTTGTGTTGATTTATGTGACAAGACACGCTCCCTTTCCACCAGGGAAAACAGAAAAGTTTGCTTTCAAACCAATATGTTTTTAACCATGGCGAACGGGAAGACCCAGGAGGACCATTGCCACCATCCATCAGCCTTCTTAACATGGAGGCCAGACTTTGGTAATCCGAAAAAATGAGAAGCTTAAAGCCTGTGGTGTTGGTGGAGGAAGCGGAAATGAACGCCAAGGAACAAACCCCAGCGAAGTGTATGTGGAAGTTTCCTCTTGTGACACGGACTTTTGCAACGTTAAGACTCTGTGATTGGAAACTGGTGGAAAAGGTGAAGGGGTAAAGGCGAAAGTGGAGCAGCAAACTCTGTGATGTGTACTGGAAGGAAGTCTAGAAGGAAGTGTACCACTCTAGTAGCAACCAACTGGTTTTCCTATTAATCATAGTGTGGAGGGTGGAGGCATTCAGAATAAATTTCCCATTTTTAGAATGCTTCGGAGAACGCAACGGTTAATATTAATGGTTTTCAACGAGATTAAGTATCTACAATGCAACTGCTGCGATAAAATAAAAGCATATCAAACTGCAATTTTATTCAAACTGTTTATTATATGATTCAATCTTCCCTTTGCCATTTTGTAATAAACCTTTTATTATAATTATCATGCCGTTTCGTGTTCCGAGAAATTTAAATCCTCCAAGTCAGTAGAAAATGAAGTTGGTCACCAGTCGTATAGTCAGCCAGGTTATGGCTCCGACTTGGAATAAATTCCCTCCGGGTGCCACCACGTTTGCCCCATTGCCGCCATCCCTACCATTGCAAAAGTCCGTGTAACAAGTGCAGTAATCGAAAATATTGTCTGGGTCGAAAGTTCTTCCATCACGTGCCCCCAAAAAGTTCTGTTTTCCTTGTCCGAGATTCTCCGAAGCACACTTTTCAAAAGCCCCTCCTTTCCCAGAAAACTGTTCCCAAGTTTCCTTCATGCAATCCTTGCTACTTTCGGGAAGGTGTTTCTGAATGCATCTAAAGTCCTTCTCAGAGAAACTGCCGTATCCATCCTGGTCGTGACATCCCTTTTCCAATTTCCCCCCATCTATGTCTGGACGTATGATAGTCCCATAAAAACAGCCGTTGGGACAGTCCACATTTCTGGAGAAAGCGGTGCAGTCTTCCTTGCCATGTAGAACTGTGCCATTGCAATTTAGGCACTTGACCGCTTCACAGGATTGCGGAAGATAACCCAGACCGGCAAAAGTCAGCAAAGTGAGCAAAATAAGTTTCCAGAGAGTTTGGCCTTTCACCAGCGTCAGCTTGGCCGCCATGATTAGTGGCTCGCATGGTAATAGTGAACTTTGAAGTGAAGTCGTGGATGGCGGTGGTTAAAAAATAGTGAACTTTGTAGCAAAAAATACTGGTAGTCCCACTGGCCAAGGCTGGAAATCGTGATGATCACTTAAAATATTGACTCTCACCGCAAGAGAGACTGATGATCACTTTTTTTGAAAAATAAATACAGAATAAACGGAAAGACATAGCTAACTTGTTCCTGGTAACCACGGGGAAAGTCTCGGGTCAGCAGTAAGCTGGAACTGAAAAAATCCTAACTTTTATTTGAATTAAAACCACTGACCAACGTCAAATAAATCAAATTTCTTCTCCCAAAAAGGCGTTCCTGTCGTTTTCGGCGTCGTAAAATTATAGATCTATTTCTTCAGTTTACGCTAAATGGATGTATTTTCAATTAGGAATTTTCTATCTATTTAATGCTTTCACAAAGAGAACATTTGAATACTTTACCGATCCGACCCATGGGGAAATATATTTATGCTAATTGAATAGTCCATCAAATTTACAATAGCACTTTGCTGGCATTCAAATACTTGAAATGCTGATTTTTTTATAGATGTCCAGGAATTCATTTAAAGCTTTTTATTGCACTATTTGAAGCTCCATCAATCAAGAGAAGATACAACGGAAGTGGGGAGATGGCGGAGGGGGCATTCAAAAATTGATGTAAGGTGGGTTTTGTTGGATAGCAAGGAGAAAAGGAGGTGGAGTAAAAGGCTGAGAAGTTGAAATGCAGACAGTTGAGGTTGCATACGATGGCCAGAGAAATGAGTTTCCGGAAGAAGGAACTGGATGACAGGGACTAGGGACAGCAAAAGATTCCAACCCTAAAGGACTAAACCAGTTGGAAGCGAAGGAGTTGGAGGTGACCAAGGCTCTGGAATTGTTAATTAAGGAGAAGGATTTGGCGGCTAAGGAGAAGGAACTAGAAGTACAAGATGTCTCACTTATTATTCCCAAACAATTAATTAAAATGATATTTTATAAGACGCCTTTCAGTCAAGGGACAGACAGCAAAAATAATTGACAGCAAAAATAATTGACAGCAAAAATGCTGTCCAAAAACGACAGCAAACCTGCTGTCCCAGACAGCAAAAATGCTGTCCACGACAGCAAAACTGATGTCTTGACAGCAAATATGATGTCTTGACAGCAAATATGATGTCTTGACAGCAAATATGATGTCTTGACAGCAAATATGATGTCTTGACAGCAAAACTGATGTCTTGACAGCAAAACTGATGTCTTGACAGCAAAACTGATGTCTTGACAGCAAATATGATGTCTTGACAGCAAATATGATGTCTTGACAGCAAATATGATGTCTTGACAGCAAATATGATGTCTTGACAGCAAATATGATGTCTTGACAGCAAATATGATGTCTTGACAGCAAATATGATGTCTTGACAGCAAATATGATGTCTTGACAGCAAATATGATGTCTTGACAGCAAATATGATGTCTTGACAGCAAATATGATGTCTTGACAGCAAATATGATGTCTTGACAGCAAATATGATGTCTTGACAGCAAATATGATGTCTTGACAGCAAATATGATGTCTTGACAGCAAATATGATGTCTTGACAGCAAATATGATGTCTTGACAGCAAATATGATGTCTTGACAGCAAAAATGCTGTCCAAAAATCAATTAATCATGGAACATTTTAGAAAAAATTCAATCCACGGAAGGGATTTGTAGTCCACGCCAAATAAAAATCAGTTTATGAATCTTTGCAGTAAAATAAAATTTTCCAATTTGGCAAATCCAAATTTCAATGTGGCTTTTTTACATAATCGAATTTTAAATATAAAAATCAAATAAATATCTGTAACTACTTTGTGGAGTAGCACAAAAATCTGATATTTTTTCTTAGCTGAAGCAAATTATGGAGTATATTTTTAAAAAGAAAAATTAATTTTTGAAAACGTCTGTAAAAAGTTAGGAAAATAAAATGAAATTGCTGTCCTGCACAGCAATTTTACTATCTGGTACAACAAAATGTTTTTTCAAAGAAACGTTCCAACCAAAAAAATGCACGAGATTAGTTAAATTACTGGAAAGCATTTTTTGCATGGTACTTGAATGGGAGAATTCAATTAATAAACAATAATCTGGTACGCTCTAAAGCACAATTTTGTCAACAAGCCACAATTAGCAAGGAAAACACCTAAATATGCATTAGTCATTAGTGCTCATTTGGTTTTTAATAGCGTGCTACAGCATAATCAGTACTAATTTTAGCTTGTAAATAGAAAAGGAATAGATATGTGCTGTTATATGAATGACCGAGAAGCTTTTATAATGCATACATGTAAAGATTTGGCTTAAAAATATTCGTCAATTTGACATAACTTCAATAGTACATAAATAATCAATGGAATCATTAGACAAACTGGAAAATCGAGATATTATGTTTTGAGGATTTACTTCATGGGACAGCAAATATACTGTCCATGGACATCATTTTTGCTGTCCTACTGAAGACAGCAAAAATACTGTCCAATGACTGCAATATAGGGCAAGGGCAATAGGGCAAGTCTGGTGTCAGCAGCCGCGCTAATTCCAGCTCCAATAGCGTATATTTTGTGAAGCGTGGCGTCGCCTTGTGCTGGAATACCCTTAGCAAATTTGCGTTTGTTCGAAGGTTGCCGTTGTTGTTGGGGGGACACCAATGGTCAGTAGTCGAATCATGAGGTTTCTTGCGTCACAGTTGCTTGTCGCTGTGCACCCTTGCCCGTAACAGCCTATGTGCGTAGTCTTCCCAAGATGGCGCTAACTGCTGGACTAATCATGTAAGACTCTGACCCAGGAACAAGGAATTGGAATACGAGGATTGAGGCATGGTTTGGCATCTGAAAGGGATCCTCTCTCCCTGATAGATAGCGATAAAAATAATCATGCTTGTCCTAACACAAGAAGAAACACGAGCAATGCAGGTGATGGAGCCTGTATCTACTCACTAGTGTTTCAGGGTGATGAGGTCGCGAAATATTTGTCTCAATATTTTGCACGCCTATGTGCGTGTGAATGGGGACGAATGCTGAGACCACGTTACCCGGGGATGTGGGAAAGGATGGCCAATTCACGAGCGCTCGAAAACCCCTTGAGCGTAAATATTGATGGCCGTCAGTTGAGTCACACAGTCAGTTAGCCATACTGTGTGTTCTGCCTGCCCACGGTAGACATTGAACGCAAAAGAACGATTGGAATCACCAAGTCTCATAACCCTGTTGAAGGCAGTAGACGAGTGTGATGAGGACAATCAAAAGTGACGTCAACTAAAGCGTAGGATTCTTTAGATGAGTTATTGTAACAATAACAAATATGTGAAACCTGCGCTAAGTCGCATTTAAGGTGAGGGTGTACTCAAGATCCTAGTTTCTGATGAGTGTCGATGGCCTAACGGTCTCCGATGCGATTAATGATAAACTTTGGAGTACAAACCCGCCTTCTGCCAGCTGCTAAACATTAATAAAAACTAAAGGAGTCATTAGATTCCGTCATCGTTTGGTTGAAAAGCCAGATTGAGAAGCGAAAACCAGGGAATCAGTGATGACGAACTGTGAAAGTTTACAGGCAACTGTAGACTCAAGCTTAAAGCTTAAGGCAGCTGGAGCAAAACGAGGTGTAGCTGTGAAAGGTCAGGCTAGCTCCCCGGAGTGAAACTGGTCGATTGAACAGCGTGAGCGACTTTGTGCCCGAGGGAAGACCCTGGTTAATTGTGTAACCGTCCGGGGGTTTTCTGGGTGGAGTGGCTACCGGACAAACTCTAAAATGAGTCGTGTCGACTCTGAACCCAATCGCGCATGTGTGAAACGCTGGTGGACACACCTAAGCATAGCTAACTGGACCCGAGACCAGGAGAGTTATGCTGGGAGAGTCTCGGTATGTTTCACGATGTGCCAAAGAATATGGCAACACAGCCACACCCCACTACGCCTAGGTGTATAAGGGGGTACTGATTCTTTGTTGTTGCTTTGTAAATATCCGAGCTTTAAACAGGAGTTTGAAAGAGTACGGAATTATGAGACAAGTATTAAGGATAGAATTTTCCAAATTCCAATGGCTTGTTCGTCTTCTTTATAGTATCTTGACTTCTCTAAGGTTACCAGTGTTAACATAACACAAACATTTCATGCGTCGTATAGAAGTACATTGCAACGCATATCATAAACCTTATAAAAGCTCGTCTGATACTTGAATTTGGAATTGAAAAATTCACTCAACCCATATTTAAGAAGTCTTTGTTTTAGGTTATTGGTTATCGTGGCAATTACTTAGGGCAGTAATGCAAAATTAAAAGCCAAGTACCACCACAAGGTATGCGCATTCGGGATCTTGGACATGATATTCGTAATCGGCACCAAAAACTTATCTAGAAAACATAAGCCATTTAAAAATTTGCGGGCTACCACTCCCTGACTGTACTTGTAAGTTACGAGTCTAGTGAATAATGAATGAACGGACAGAGAGGAACGAGAACCAAGAAAACTGAAGGAAAGTGCAGAATCATCCCTTGCCACCGTACCGGACAGCATGGCTCCCGCTCTCACAGTACCAGGACTGCGTGGTCATTGCGAGTGGGATGACTGTTGCCACTTTTTACAGAAACACACGTTGTTATACTCTGAAGGAGCAAGCTACAAACTTAATACACGTTGCATTTCGTCTAACCTCCAACTACAGACATCAGAGATCATAGGGTAGTCATTCTTCTAGAAACCGGGAAAAATGCCTTTATTTAAAAGCAAAAGCACATTGCAAAAAGAGAACAGCAGCCCACGGCTCGCTATCACATTCCTCGTCATTATTGTTTTAGAAGCATGGGAGAAATGTAGAAGAGGAAAATTTCAACGAGAAAATTATTTTAATTGTGGTTTTAAGTCGAGTTACGTCCGTATACGAATAATTATTACAAATTACTTTATATAATTCCAGTTTTTTTGCGTTTTTCTAACCAATTAAGTTGAATTTGGCATAAAAATTAACTCAGAAAAGATCACGGCCAAGAGAGTACCTCAACCCCTGAATGGGTGACATAAGCCAGAAGAGTTGATCATTAACGACTAAGAAGTCCGTTTGATATTACCGTTAACTTGCATTTTAAAAGTGCCTCTTTTATAGTATTAAATCCTGAGATCCTTGAATAGGAAAGGAATAATAATCAAGAGCAATCCTTGAAGAGGAAACGCTTATTTACACCTTGAATAGGTAAACATTATGCCGAAGTAGCGCCTGAATGGCAATTCTGCATTGTTCTCTTGTACCTGAATGGTCAAAATATTGTTTTTAAAACCTGAATGGTTGTTTTATTCTATGAACCCAGAAATGTCGGGAAGTGAGGAGACTCCAGTGAATCAGCAGCGCTTGGATGACAGTTTGAAAGATAACCAGTCTGAAGACGGCTATGATAAGTTAATGGGCAATATTCCAAACGACAAGGACAATGATACTCAAATGGAGTTGGATGAAACGGAGGAAGAAATACTGCCAGCATTGCAGGATGTAGAAGTTGACGAGTCCTTTGGACAGCCAATTGCTAATCACGTTGCGGAGGCATTCAATAAAACAGGCACCAGATAACTGTCCAAAGAAACGGAGGAAAGAATTAGAGCCACGATAAAAATTCCTGACAATTGCCGGTCGTTTCGGGTACCTAAGGTTAACCCTGAAGTGTGGCAAAACCTGCGCACAAGACCAAAGGTTAATGATCTCCGCCTCCAACAACTACAAGGAGGACTGTCTGTGGCGTTATCTGTTTTGGCGACTTTAAGCGATAGAATCGCGGCAGCAGCGGCTATTAAGACTATTCCAAAGGAACTAGCAGGCGAGCTATTGAAAACCAGCCTCGATGGGGCAAATTTGATTGGGAACCAAATGCAAGATCTTACTTCTAGGCGGCGCTTGGAAATTAAGCCTTACGTCAAAAATGAATATGCAGGCATCTGTAATGTCCAGGTGGTTACAATTATAAGCTTGAATAGCCTATTGCCGAAAGTGCAAGCACTGTGAATGAAGTCAGTTATATTGATTTTGACAGATACCACCTTCAGAATTCCTTTTTGGTGACAACTTGGTTGAGACGATGAAATCGTCAAAAGCAGCCTCCGCAGTGCTCAGCACCGGTTCCCAGATCTCTCACTTTCGAAATCGAGCAGCTCCGTATTCAGTACCCCAACGCCAGAACTCGCAGCCTTTAAACTTCCAACGCCCGTTCACTTCCTTCAGGGGGAGAGGGAACGGGCAATATCAACGCGGAATGAACAACAACAGGCAGTTGAGAGGATACCGGCCCCAACAGAGCTATCGCCACAGAAATTATTAAGTAGTTGTGAGGTATGTGTAGCAGGTCAAATTGCTCATTTTATAAGAGAGTGGAAAACATTAACATCTGGCAAGTTTATACTTAGTATTGTTAAAGGGTATAAAATACCATTTAAAATGCTCCACTTCAAAATAGGGAACCAGTGTATCCTCAGCTAAGCTCAACGGAGTGTGATTTTATTGAAAAAGAAATAAAAAAGGTTCTAGAATCAGGGGCAATAGAAAGGTGCATAGATCAAGCCGACCAGTTTGTTTCTACGGTATTTACAGTGCCCAAAAGTGATGGGAAGCGTCGCTTTGTTCTTAATTTAAAATTTCTTAATAACTTTATTGATCCGCCTCATTTTAAAATGGAGGATTTAAAAACGGTTTCTTCGATAGTACAGCAAGATTGCTTTATGGCGGTTGTAGATCAGAAAGATGCATACCATAGAATAAAGGTTCATGAAAATGATAGGAAATACCTGCGGTTTAGGTGGAAGGGTGTACTTTACCAGTACACTTGCTTACCTTTTGGCCTGAATATAGCGCCTTGGGTTTTTACAAAATTAATGAAGCCGGTAGTCGCACACTTAAAAAGTCAAGGTCACATGTCAGTGAGTTATTTGGATGATTGTTTAGTCATTGGCGATGACACTGAATCATGTTATAAGAATATTAGCGAGACTTGTAGTTTGTTCAAAAGGCTAGGGCTTGAGATAAATGAACAAAAATCTCAGTTAGTTCCGTCAACTTCGGTGCGCTACCTTGGATTTATAATAAATTCGCAAACAATGACCTTGAGACTTCCGGATGAAAAAATTAATCGCTTAAAGTTAAAATGTACAAAGATTTTACAAGCCCAAACATGTCGTCTGCAGGAATTGGCAGAATTGCTAGGTACTCTAGTGTCATCGTGTCCGGCAATTCCATATGGCCGCCTTTATATGCGAATTTTAGAATGCGAGAAAAATTATGGTCTTCTTAAATAATCAGAACTTTCATTCTCCGGTGACTTTAAGTACAAAGACAAAGTCAGATATAAGTTGGTGGTTAGAGGCTTTAAATACTCCATACAAAAAGTTTGGGAATGAACAATTCGATGCTGTTCTTGTTACTGATGCGAGTACCCGAGCATGGGGGGCTGTTTTGGGTGATTGTAAAACTCAAGGTGCTTGGAATGCACAGGAAAGTTCTTTTCATATAAACATTTTAGAACTCCTTGCCGTGCTGTATGGGTTGAAAAGTTTAATCAGTGACACAAACATTAGAATTTTAGTTCGTGTAGACAATACGACAGCTTTGGGGTATATAAATAATTATGGTGGTACGAAGTCAAAGGAGTGCAATGAAATGGCTAGGTTGATATGGCAGTGGTGTGAGAGCAGAAACATTGTACTGAAAGCATCCTATGTTAATACAAAGTTAAATATTGCTGACGACCTGTCAAGAAATGTCGTTGATTCGAGTGATTTTATGTTAGGAAAATCATATTTCAATGTTATTGTGGAACGATTTTTTAGCCCAAGTATAGATTTGTTTGCAAGTTGTAATACAAATCAGTGTAGTAGGTATGCATCATGGTTACCAGACCCCAATTCAGAAGTTGTGGATGCTTTTACTGTTAAATGGGAAGAACGATTTTATGCGTTTCCTTCATTTTGTTTAGTAGGTCGAGTGCTCTCTAAAATAAATCAAGAAAACACTTATGGTGTAGTTGTAGCACCCAATTGGTGTACACAAAGCTGGTTTCCACTCTACAGAAAAATGCCTAGAGGAAATATAGTTCATTTTGAAGCTAACGATAAATTGTTGATTTGTCCGTATTCAAATAGATCGCACGAGTTGAGCCCGCGGGTCAATCTAATGGCAACAGTGTTGTTCAGCAGGCTCTCACAGAGCTAGACTTATCGCCAGCGCTAATTAGAATACTCGAATCATCGTTTTCAAGATCGACACTGCAACATTACGAATCAACGTTTCGAAAATGGAAACTGTTTTGCGGACAGAAAGAATCTGATCCCTGGAATCCGTCAACAGATCAAATTTTGCAGTTTTTACAAGGCATGTATGAGGATGGATGTAGTTATAGCTCAATTAATTGTGCAAAGTCTGCGCTTTCTTCAATTATAGCTCTAAAATCAAACCTTAGAATTGGGGAAGTGCCACTAGTAAAGCAGTTTATGAAAGGTATCTTTAGACTCAGACCACCGGTTCCCAGGTACACGCATACTTGGGACGCTAATATGGTTTTGAATATGTTTCTGTCGTGGGGAGATAATGCTTCCTTAAGTATTAAGCATCTCAGTATGAAGATGGTAGGGTTGTTAGCTTTAGTAACAGGTCAGAGAGCTCAAACGCTGAGTATGATAAAGGTAGAAAATATATCTTTTCGTGAAAGTGTTCAGATTAGGATGCTAAAGACAACCAGGCCATCTCAAAGTAACCCGATTTTAGACCTAAAACGATATGAAAATAAAAAGTTATGTGTCGTAGCAGCGTTAGAATGTTATTTGCAAAGAACTGCATTGTACAGAGGTGATTCAAAGTTATTGTTTTTGGGTATTAATAAGCCTCACAAAGAGGTTGGCTCACAAACCATAAGTCATTGGCTAGTCGGACTATTAGAGTTATCAGGTGTTGATGTAAGCACTTTTAGAGGTCACAGCTTTCGTCACGCGTCGACTTCTAAAGCTGCATTTGGTGGTATGAATATTGATAAATTAATTTCTCATGTGGGTTGGTCGAATAATTCGACTACGTTTGCAAGATTTTATAATAGGCCGATAATAAGCGAGCCAAGTTTTGCTTCTGTTGTACTAGATATTAAGAATAAAAACTGAAATGATGCGTTTTATCTTATGTATATGTAAAATTGTGTGTTATTTAGAATCTGTTTGTGTGTTTTAATATATTATTTAGAATGAAATAAAATGGTTTTAAAATGTCAAACAACTCGCGTCTTTGAAACTTTAAAGTCTACCCTATGATCTCTGATGTCTGTAGTTGGAGGTTAGACGAAATGCAATAGACGTTTACGCGAGGTTTGACGAAGTCAAACCGAAGCGTTAGCTAGATTGTATGAGTCTTCCGTAAACGGAAGACATCAGTTCCCACCCACCCAAAATTAAACATTTAAACAATGTGTGAAAAAAATATCAAAGACGCTCGCAGCTTTCAAAATAATGACGAGGAATGTGATAGCGAGCCGTGGGCTGCTGTTCTCTTTTTGCAATGTGATTTTGCTTTTAAATGAAGGCATTTCTCCCGGTTTCTAGAAGAATGACTACCCTATGATCTCTGATGTCTTCCGTTTACGGAAGACTCATACAATCTAGTTTACGCTTCGGTTTGACTTCGTCAAACCTCGCATAAACGTCTATTATTTTTACAGGAAAATCTAAAATTTCTAACAAAGACACTTTTTCTTATGACTATCCTTTCCAAGCCAAGTTATCCTCCTCATTAGTCCGTAACAATGCTATGATTACTTCTTAGGAAGGATTATTAAATACACTATAATAAAATATGCTTATATAAATTTGTGTCGGTTAAATGTCAATTATGTGAATATCTATAAACTGGTGGACGCTATGTGGTACAGATAGATGCTGGGGTTTCTTGTCATGTTGTCTGCTTAATTAAGTATCCCACCACGTTTCATTTAATTGGATACCAGTTCTTAATGTAAATTTCATTGCACATTTAGCAATTAAAAATGCTACAATTCAAAACAAAGTACTTAAGGAATATTAATATTACAAATTTGATGATTGCTTTACTTGCTCACTTGCTGCAGACCTAGCAAGTTATAGGTTTTTTAGAAAAAAAATAAGTAATTGACTAATTAAGCAATAAATTTTGCATGTATCTTGTTCGCTAAGCTGGCAAACCCATCCATTTGAACCACCCTCTTTATTAACATGTGTTCCCCACAACCCTGCCCCACCGGTCAAGTTCTAAACATCATCAAACTGGAATTGAAATATTTACAGAAGACATGACGAGACATTAAAATCTTAAACCGAAATCCTGAAAGTATTGCAACTAAAATGAAATTTAAACCCTGTTCTAAACCTCTATCTGGAAAAGGCGGAAGTTGAATAATATCTGGAGACCCAGGGGTTCTGAAAGAAAAAGCGGGTGTCCTAGTAGAACAGGTAATGTGGGTGTTGGAAAAAATTGTGTGACATCTAATGCAGTAAGTAAAGTGCCGGAGGATGTTAAATACGGTGGAAAAAAAGTGGGAACTGAAAACCCATAAATGGGTCGCAAATGCAAAGGCGAGTTTGCATCCTAGGGAAGGTGCAGGTGATTTACGCTAGTAAGAAGCATATAATATTTGTTTGTTGTAAAATATTATTTAGCGCAACATAAAAAATTAGCGAATGACAACTTGTAAATGAATAAGCAGGAGTTATATTTTGAGCAGAACAGCTTTTACATGAGCAGAGCTAAAGGTAATACGTGTAATTAATACTGGCGTTAGCAGATGGTATTTTGGAGCAATAAGCGAATAAATTTTTTAAATATGTTTTAACTGATATTTCATAAATTCATTTGATAATAAATGTGATTATAGAAAACTATCTCAGTTTGATATTAAACCTTCACGAGACTCCAATCTGATGTGGTGGAAACCTGCGTTCCATTAAACCATGTTTGCATAAAATAAATTTATGTTGCTGTTATCCTTTTACAAATTACTGATAAGTTCTCAAATGGGACGTATTCTTCTTGTTTCTAACATACTTCAACACTGCATCATGTAAACAGAACTCCAGAACTCATTCTTGTATAACCTATACCTAATCCAATATTGAGACTTATCATGTACCAATAACAAAGTACAACGTTTGTTGAGTCTTCACTCTTGATTGAAAAATTCTTCAACGCGACACTTGAAAGCGTATGATTGAATTTGGAATCAGCAAGGTAGTAAAACGTTTAAGGTATCAATGATTATGACGCATGCGCATGTCAAAACTCGCGAGTCAGAGTCAAGAACAACGCTATGAGTTCTACCCGTATCACTTGGCACCACACAAATAGTACTAAATTGGTTACATTTTATTTATATATATATCAAATATCATTGTTCTTATATTTTTGCATACCTAGGTATATTTTTTTGGAATGGAAAATTCAAGTGAAAAGGGCTTACATGAACCACCCACTGCTTACATAATTTTTTAGTATTTCACAAACTCTCACTTTTTTGCTAAGTAAGTCTGCTATGCAATACTTTTCCATCAAAGTTGTTCATATTTGAGTCAAAGTGTCGTTTTGTTATATGTCTAGCGGGATTTTTTAAAAAGATAAATGTTCATCGGGAAGATTTTGAGTACCACAGGATACCGGGAAGTTTTTGCCAACGGCGATAGCAACAGAGCAACCTGATAAGGAAAAATTTGCTCTCGCACCCAAAAATATGCATTACAGAGGGTTATTTTTTTAAGTTTACCGATTTTATTTGCACTATAACTTTCGTAATTTGCGCTTGTAGATCTTGGTACAACTTTCAGAATATTCTCCGGAGTTTATAGTTACTCGGACAAATCGCCTCTTCTACGATTCCATAAATTTTCGTACATTTTCAGAGGTCGCATTCTTTCGTACCTGTTCTAACGTTTCCAAATCACGTCCAAAAGCAAATCTTGTTTTGTAAACAAATTGCTGTTTCAAGCTACTAAGGCTACCAGTGTCCATTGTATCAGTGTCCAACTATTTACTAGAGTGTTTTCTTTGATATAATGCATTTCCCACATTTTTCATGTACATTCTTGACATGCTTCGTGTCCAACCTTTTCGCATTGAATGATAAAAAGTTGTAAAAATGGTAGATTATTGACATTTTTTAGCATGATATTATTCAAGCCTTTTCAAATAACTTTTTAAATATTGCGGCAGGCTACATTGCATTATTTAGTCGCTTCATTTTGGTTATGGGGGTTCTTTTTTGATGTGAAAAACTTGATTTCCCGGACGAAGGCGGACGTACGCCTTCTACCGCTCCGGCTTCTTGGTGGCATATTTTCTTCTGCAGTTTTTGCTGAGTAGATTTTTAAATTGCAATCGATTATATTTTAAATGGTCTTCCCAGAAACACTGATACATTTACTTTGCATTGTATTTTGTGACCGTTTCCGGGAAGAAATAGCCTTGGAAAACTCAATACGCACCGTATCACTTCCGGTGAAAGTTTTGGTGACAATCCGTAAATTATTTTTTAAAAAATTTATGTTACACAAAACTAGAAAATATGTTCTTTAAGACCGTACCAATGAAAATTGAGCAGCAAGATGGTAAATATATTTTATTTGACAATACAAATCAGTAAAGTTAAAAAAATAACCCTCTGTAAGGCTTGAAAATTATTCCAAAAACTCTATTTAAATTTAAATAAATGCCCAAATCCTAAATTAGGAAAACCATAACCAATTTAAATATTATTCAAGTTAAACACAAATAGCAACCCCTTTAGAAATCGGAAAAGAAATTAATAAAAAAGCATAAGCAGAGTAAAGCATAGTGAGTTTAAGAAAAATTAACTTTCTATCTTTAATTCCATTCAAATACATCAAATCACAAACACAGCAAAATCAAATAATTGCGTTCATGCATTGAACAGTTTGTATGAAAAGTGAAAAGGTGCAAATGATTTATTTAGCTTGAGTGTAAACACTTCCTTGGCATTAATTTAAGGTATATTGAACCTAATTTTTTACTTGTCTTTTTTTAATTCGCCCCTTACAGCTTTTAACATGTTTCAGACGTTTCATCTTTAAAAATGAAATATATTTATTCAACTTTACTGGAAAAAGTTAACTAGCCAAATTGTTTGTCAACCTTGCGTACTACTTTCCAGCAAAAAATTAAAAAGGAGTTAAGCAGAAGGTGGGTTGCGTGGGGGGAGTCAAAAGGGGTATCCATGAATTAATTGTTTTTAAATTCAGGGAAATGTACTCTTGCACAATATATTTTTTACTGTTACAAGTCCTGTGCGTGCTAGAAGTAAAGGGTTCTTAAGCTGCTTTGTAAGCAACGGAAATAGGTCAAAATAAAGACAGTAATTGGTACTTATGTTGGACGGATCCCAATTGGTCTGTTTGCATCCCCTTATGTGCCCAGCCTGAAACGTTGGGGGGAATTAAGGGGACAGACCATCCATTTTAAAAAAATTCGACAACTTACCTAAACTTTAACACACCTCTTAAGTTACAAGCTTATAGGATACACTTCCTTACCATGTAAAGCTAAAAATTTTCGAATTTACCTATCCATGATTTTCTGCCATGCTCCAGAACCTCTGCTATGCCAAACGACGCGCAATTTATTCAACTTCTAAATCAACCAAAACTTAGAAGGCCAAATAAATTAGGAAATGTAATTTGTTAAACATGCCATTAAAACCCGTAATTAATTATATTTATAAGTATAAAAGATTAATACGATTTTATAACATTTTTCTGTTGATTCGGGAGCATCTGGTTTTTTGCTGACTTGGTGGTAGTAACTTACATTGTCAAATAATTTTTTAAGTAGACAAGATTAGTGACCGCACCAGTGCCCTAAGCCCTAAGAAGACTTCAGAAGGTTCGAATCAAAGGATGGAACCGAAAGTTCCCCAAAACCACCGAATGTCTCTTATTCTCTATTTAATGAAAATGCTCTCGTTCTCGGCTTTGCTCCGCACCAAATTCCTAAAATTTAGGCTGGAAGCGTACGAATAAATTTCATGTCACCATTAGAAAGTTAAGGAAAAATACTTTAAAATATTAGATAGTTGTTGATAGTGTAAGACTAATTTTATTTTACGTAGCCACATGTATGAAGTGTTGATATTTTTTTCTAAAATTAATATTGTGGCCAACGTACATTTAGAAAATAAAAGCTCAAATGAGGAAAGGTTAACGTGCAGACGAGAAAGGTTTACATCGCATATTTTGAGCCTTGAAAGATTGACGACAAAATACTTCATCTGAAATATTTATCGTCAAGTGTTGACTTTCCTTGAATACAGGAGTATAGACTGGTGATTCCTCGCGTGGTGGCTCGGATTTAGGAGAATGGAAGCTTTGGAGTTAAATGGAATGTGATGACCGGGAGAGTTTTGTGAAATATACTACAGAAATATCTGTAAACTTTTTGGGTTTTTTTTCTGTTTACCTATTCAAACTAAACTTTTGCATTTCCTTGTACAGGATGTACAAAATCTTCGATTTGTTAGCGTGCAATTATGCTTCAACGAGTAGCATTAGAAGAGTTAAATATGCACAAAAATATATCCTTAATTACGCCCCTGGAAAAAACTTTTTCTTCCCGGTATCCACTGGTACTCAAAAAAATTTCCCGGTGAACACAAAATAAAAAAATCCCGGTAGAAATATAACGACACGACACGTTACTCACGAGTTCATTATGAAGTGTAGAGTGTAGACTATACCTCTGTGTAGAGTGTTATGGTTAGAATATGAGACTGTAAGGACAGAAACTATTTAACACTGAAATAAAAAAAAATACCAATACAAATGAAGCTGACTAGCTGACTCACGAGTTACCGTAACTGAAAAGGTTGGTAAAGCTAAGAAGAGTGTAGCAATGCTTTGAGGTGAATTTGCTGGGCTTCTTGGTGTTTCCCATAAACGAAGAGAAATGACTCCTAAGAGTAGCTTGCCTGTTGATTATGGGAAGAACGGTTTTGAGATAAATTATAAACGTAATGTCATGATTGAAGAAGGAACGATTTTAATAAATAAAACCCATATAACAATTTGTGCTAGTTAGAGTTAGATGCTATTTTGTGAAATTTAGTGGATTGGTGGATTTTACAATGAGCAGATCCATTAGGGCATTCGGCCTCAGTTGATCAACCAGTCAATAATGGAATTAGAATATTGCCACCTACCGTCGAATAAAACTCTCTTAAACATTTTTTTGCAGATTTAGAGCCCATTTAGTAGCCTAAAAATAAAGTCTATGGACAGATGGACAGACGGACGGATACGGCATATTAAATAGCTCTCCTGCAAAAACAGCGAACTAATAATTTAGGACTGTCTTTATTAAGTATTAGTAGAAAATCTATTTGCGTCGTCTTAGAAATGAATTTGGCCTGGCACTTCCCCAAAAAATTTAAATCCAAAAGTTGGATTTTAAAGTATTTTCTTGTATTCAATCATCCAAATTATGGACTAAATCTATTTTCCTGACTTTGTAATAATCCTGCATTATGACCTGTCATACAGTCTAAACTTACAGTACTTAGGTAAGTCAGTGGTGTCTGGTAATTGAATTGTATTGCCAATAAGAAATAAACAAATATTGGAATTCATCTGAATTTCAAAAGCTCACATAAAATACTTTCAGATTTCCAAGATACTTTTTAATAATCTAAAGCCGTACTGCTTGCAAACATTTGAACCTACTACTAGCAAGAAACCATGAACTCGCCACTATGTACACTTTGGGTACAGAGTCGTTCAATGCAAAACGAAATCAATCGTTCTGCCAGACTCAACAATCTTAATGCAATTGCAGAGTTATTGACATTAATGGCATGGTAATTTTGTAAATCAACCGGAAAAATTTGTTTGAAAATTGAAACAGATTGCTGGACTGGTAATACCCAAGTTGTATTGTATTAAAATGGAACAGTTATGCATAGAGCTGTAAACGTGTACACGTACACGCGTGTACACGGATGAAAACCGTGTCGTGTGCACATCGTGTAGAGCGAAACACGACACGAATTTGGCTGTACACGAAACGTTTTGTACACGGTATTCCCTTACACGAAACGAACACGCTTGAAAAACGTGTGTGTTTGACAAGTTTTTATTCGTACTGAATTCTTATGCCACACTAGGACAAAACATCATCATGTTTCCAAAAACGGTCATATTGTTAATTTTTCAGTGGATATAAAGCCATTTTATGTGTGAAAGTTGTTATAACCTTGATTAAAACTCTAGAATCACTCAACTTTTTCAACACCTAGTCGTAATGAATACCATTTTGTTCTCATTTAAACTGTATACTGTACACGATTTGTACACGGTTTTTATCGTGTTCTGCTAAACACGAAACGAACACAACACATTTAGGTTGTACACGAAACGAACACGGAAAAATAATATCGTGTTTGCTTGTACACGACACGAAATTTTGAAAGGTCAAATCGTGTACACGTTTACAGCTCTAGTTATGCATGAAACTCAAAAAGGTTTGTATAAAAATCTGGAGAAATATTGCATGAAACTCGAAAAATTTTGTATGAGAATGACATGAGAATTTTTGTACGAACAATGACAAACATTTGTATGACAATGCGAAAATTTGGTATGAAATGATTTTTTCAAACGAAATCGGGAAGTCTTTGTACAAAATGAGTAAAATTTCTAGTAAAACAAGGAAACGTTTGTATGAATCCGGGATGTTTTTGGATGAATCTGGAATATTTTTGTTTAAAACTGGGAAAACACATTTAGAAAATTATGTTTAAAAGCAAGAACATTTCAGTACCGATTTTAATCCAGAATATGGTTAATAATTTACTTTACAAAATTCAGGAACCTCTTGCAATTTTGGAACATTTCGTTCAACATTTTGATATTTCTTCTCCATCTTTGTTCCTCTGCAGTTTCCCTCCATTCCAGCCCTATCCTCTTCCTCTTTAGTTTGTCTTCCTTCCATTTTTTCTTCCTTCCATTTCTTCCTCCTTCCTATCCCTACCCTTTTCTCTTTCTTGGACTCGAAACTTCCCGGTATCCTAGATACCAGGATACCGAGTTTTTTCCAGCGGCGAGTTATTGCAACTAAGATGAACCTGTACCCGGTTCCAAACCACTTTCCTGGAACTGGTGGATTAGGACGTAAAATAGAGACCTGCTGGATAGTGGAAGGAAAAGCATGGGTCCTTGTAGAACAGGGAATGGGGTGTTGGAAGAGAGGAAATTTGGTGGGAGGTGGGTGTAAGGTTGGCGGATGGACTGATAAATGATAGAGTATAACTAAAAGTGAAGTAGTAAGCATGGACGGAGGAAAAGCGGAGTTCCAAATATTTGTAAATTGCTTAAAACGACTTGACCTCGAAGTTCGAGGCTCGAACCTACATACGTATTGGTATATTTGGCAAATAAGCTATGCACTTCCACCTAATTTCCTGAATATTGTGCCAATCAGGACACCTTGCCACTTTGCCACTGGTCTAACCCGGAGGTGGGGTAAACTAGCAGGCAGAGTTATTGTCATATTGTGGGTTGGTTACCGGAAGCCCTAAGGCTAAGGATGGAAGGTTTGGAGAGATGTGGTGGATGGGAAGTTGATTGTTAGAGAAGAAGAGTTCTCTTGTTTTCGGACTCTCTAGACTTGGAATAATGGCTCGTGAAATGGATATTCTAGGGAGCATTATATATGTGCCCGATATATATTCACGATTGCTGAAGAAAAGTAGGTTTTAATGAAAATAAAGCATGTATCAAAACATTTGTGTTTGTTAGATGCCAGTTTAATGAAAACGTCAGGACTCCTGGATTCGTACAATTCGTAGATCAGCAGATAGTCACAACGTATTATACTGATGCTATATTTCAAAGATTAGTACGTTATCTAACATCATAGACAAACAAGTTGGCCACTTATAATATGAATGAAATAAGCGTGTAAATAGTAATTTTATGGTCGGTATTTGAAAAAATAAGTAATAATCCGCTGGTTTCAAAAGTTATATATTCGATAACGTCTTTGAAATTTGGACAATGTAAGACAATTAAACAAGTTTGATCTTTTATACAGTCGGTGGAACGGCATTAATTTAATAACATGAATGAATCAGATAAGTGAATTATGGGAAATTGCATATACATCATGTATTCAAAAAAGGTTTTAGTTGGCTTTTGCTACCCATTTTAAAACAAGATTTTTATGCTAGGTAAAGTTAAGCTGTCACATAAATTGAAAAATAAAGGAAACGAATTTAACCAAACTAGTGAAGGGTTTCAGAAGGCAAATTAAATTGATGGCATAGTGATATAGGTTAACTAGTTAAATATATTGGTAAAGTGCTTTATAAGAAGCTAGTATTAAATATTGAAGGTCATGTCAATAGGTAAATGCACGGAAGAATTTCCTTTTTTGTCATTTTCCAGCTTCGTTTTATACGGACATGATGAATTACTTCATGTGAATGCATATTTAATATTGTCCACATTTCGTGGCTGACACTACAGGTACACGAACTGTATTAGTATAAATGATTGGAACAGTTTTGGTCTCAGTGAGCCTACGTAATCACTCAGGGCTCAGAGCATTGTCGTTTGTCTACATCTAAAACATTAAAGGCAGATCAATATGGGAACCCCAAATGCAACTAAATGCTGGGTGCACTATTCCAGAGGATGGAAAATAAATAGCAAACGATTCCAATTTAATTTAGGAACTTCAACTTTATTACTTTCCAAAAATAGACAGGTAACGGTGGCTTTTTTAAGTGTCTCTTAGTCCGTAGACCGACTTTTCTTCTCTTTCTTGGCTCAACCACAGAGTAATCTTTCTGGGTGTGATGCCTCAAGAGGACTTATGACAATTTACAATTTTCATTCCTTATTTATACTAAAACTTGGCTACTCCGGGTTCGAACTCGGAAAGTTACAAAAATGACAATAAACAAAGAAACGTTTCATGATGATCTTTTCATGAAGCGATAAACGAACCCGTTTCCGGTTTCACAAGAAAATCTACCATTTTAGCACAAAGAAAGACAAAGGAAAATGTGAACGTTTATCAAAGTCCAACTTTACGTTGGAGCGAACCTGACCTTTTCCCGGAAGTAGCCATTACAAACTCCAAAGTTCATAATATTGAACTATAACAACAATCATCTTAGCAATAAAAATGAGAATACTGAACGTGAACAAAGAACAACGAATTTTACAGGTTTGAAAACGTTCGATTAACAAAGAAAAGGAAAAATTATAATAAAATATCCAGAGTTTCCATTTCGAATCCAAATCCTCCGGAACAAATATGAAGGAGATGCCAACTGGGGGCGATGGTAGAGAGGAACAGGGAAGTATTATTGGAAAGAAACAGGGATTGTAGGAGACTTTTAAGTTCCTGGGGGAAAAGTGGATGAGCGAAGGACTCAGAAGAAAGTGAAAATGTAGGTGTATGCGAAGAAGCCAAAGAGCGAAGTGGAGGAGGTGACAGAGAACTATTAATTTGTTTTATGTTTAATTCACTACATTAACCAACCATCCGAAATAAATCAAAAAATTAATTTGCAGATCAAAAAGCTCTACAAAATGCTTGAGCTGAGCTAATGAATTGATGGAATCCTGAGAAAAACGATTAAAATTTGTTTCAAAGTTTCAAAATGTCCTTTGCGGTCACACCAGCGCTGGAAAGTGCCCAAACGGCTGTTTCACACTCGGCAGTGATTTTCTTCGGCATTTTAAAGCTTATCAAGCAGCTAAAGCACTAATTAGAAAGCAAAACAGCTGATTTATTATATATGGAAAGCTCGCGCCATAACTATTCACAATATATTAATTAAATCATTTTATTTTTTGTCTAAAATATGAGTATTAACCCTCAGTATTTTAAAACCTTATGCGTAAATTAATGGTTAAAGCCATTATGACTATATGAAATTCTACCACCAGCTCATCCAAAAACCCTGATGCTGGCGAATCAACACAAATTACATAAAATCTAAAGAATGTTTACTATAGGTATATTTATACGTTAATTACCGGTTTTCGGGGTGTATATGCTTAGCA
Source organism: Entomobrya proxima (assembly GCA_029691765.1). NCBI lineage: Eukaryota > Metazoa > Arthropoda > Collembola > Entomobryomorpha > Entomobryidae > Entomobrya > Entomobrya proxima. The sequence goes on along the minus strand of CM056171.1, from coordinate 48,771,701 downwards.
AACACTACATTGCTAATTCTTTGGCAATCCGGAATTTAATTCCATCTTCGATTCATTTTGGGGTTGAAATAAAGTAACTTGTAGTGTTTCACAGCAGCGGTTTTGGGATATATAGCAAATAAACAAGTTGGATAAAGATGTTTTGCAGTTTTAACTGAAAATGATAATTATGAGTATATTTAATCAGCTTTTAAGCCATGAAATGAGTTACGATCGGATACGTTTCCGATGTTTTTGTTTTTATGAGTAGTCTTTATTTGTTTATAAATTTTTCTGAAATTTTTTTTGTCACATTTTACCCCAGAAATACGCATGCTTTCTTAATTTTTTGACCTACGTTTTGAAAACTATTTTATTATTGTATATACAATATGTTTCATATGTGAAACAAAATGAGCTCATATATTAATTTTTTACACAAATTTACTTAAATGTAAAAATTTACAAAGTGGTGCTCCGATTTCATAAAGATAAAGGTTTGAAAAAAATCTACCATCGAATAAATTGCAAATCATATTACCGCCAAAAGATTTCTTAGTTTTCCTACAACTTGCATTTTAATTTATGTAAATTTGTAAACTTCTTGAATAACTAAACATATTATTAACGCAATAAGAAAATCCATTTCTCTTGTCGTAAAGTGTGAAAATTTCTCCCACCAACCAAATGTGCAGTGACACCTCAGTACATCGGCAGTGTGAATTGGCTTGCTGCTTGTTTATCACCAATGATTTCAAGGGTCCTGATGCACCCTCTTTACATGTGCTGTGAGGTTGCTGGATGAAGAAAAGCAATCCAAACAAAAACTGCAACTGAACGGCTTTTCCCTGGTATGGGAGTAAATGTGCTGGTGTAGTTTATGCCGTGTACGAAAACTAGATATGCAGAACAGACAGAAGAAGGTTTTAACACTTCCCTCTGCAAAATAATGTTAACAAAATTAATACAGTATACATGAATACAATTAAACCGGAAGTAAAATTTATTACAAAAACCGTACCATGTTTAGTGCTTTGATGCTGTCTTAGGACCTCTTTAGTATTAAACCGCCTCTCACAAACATTGCAACGGTATGGTTTTTCTCCTGTATGCGTTCGCATATGAGTTTTCATATGTGAACCACTAGTAAAAGATGCACTGCAAAGTGCACAGCTGAAAGGCTTTTCGCCGATGTGGAACCAGGTATGCGCAATTAAGATGCCCTTTGCTGAGAACTGTTTGCTGCAGAAAACACATGCAAATGGTTTTCGACTCTGATGAACATTATTTCTGTGTGTATACAAGCTTCCTTTTTGTACAAAGGGTTTATCACACAAACTACATTTGTATGGTTTTTGCCGTTGGTGAAATCCACTGATGTGCACATTTAAGTGCTTCTTTGTTGCAAAGCACTTGTTGCATTGAACACATTTAAACGGCTTCCACATCTCGTGAACAGTTCTGACGTGTTGATGTAGAGAACTTTTTACGGAGAATGATCCATTGCACTGGTCACATTTGTAGGGTTTCTGTCTTTCATGAACTGCTTGAAAGTGCTTCCGTAAATCGGGTTTCATTGCAAAACATTTGGTACACTTCTCACATTTATGAGGTTTCTGCTGCTCATGAACACCTTTAATGTGTCTAGTTCGATTAGATTTATCTGAAAATGTTTTATTGCACTTATCACATTTGTACGGCTTCTCACCTGTATGGACTCTCATATGGAGTGTGAGATGGTTTGTGGTTTTGAATACATGTTCGCAAATTTGACACCTGATAACAGGCATCTTGACTCGTTGTAGTTGGCACGAAATACAGTAATTTTATTTGTTGTTGGGCAAAAGGCAATATAATGTAAACTCAAATCTGTCTATAAAAATTTGTTGGGAAATTATTTCTTGTTGAAAATGTTTGGCAACTTTTTTGAAGAACCCGTTTAAGAAAATTTCGGAAACCTTTGACAGTGTCATGCAAACGAACGAAACTGTACTAAAAACAATATTAAGAGCAGTTGCATGTGTTTAGGTGTTATTTCGAAATGATTTATCATATGTACCAAGACTGTAGCTATAGCGTAATACCATGCACAGCTTTCGTAAACTGGCTTTATTTTATCTTGTATGCTTGCCAACATTATTTGCTAGTTCGTTAAGCAAGAACCTGTTCACTCATCGGGTTAAGGTACCTCTTAAAGACCTTTCCATACCGAAGTTAATAAGATTATTTTTAACCCTGTGACAATAGTCGTGAAAATTTGAGTTGACGGCACAGTATTGTTTATATTTTTAACCCCTTTGTAAATTCGTTCGCTTTATCAAAAAATACACAGAAACAGAGCTTAGTGAGTTCAAGCTTGCATAAATACTGATACAAGAACAAACATGCTAACCAGATCACATTAAATGGGGTAGTCAACCTTTATGCGTGTATTTAGGGGAGTTTTGCTAATTCTTGACTTTTTTTATTTCAAAAGGCTTTGTGTTAAAAATACTGTTTGGGTTTAGATAAGCTTCACGAAAGCTTGCTTGTATTGGTTTCCTGTTTCTCAGTATTACAAGTGCAAGATTTAACAAAATCCGTGCATGGTTAATACAAGACAGAACAAACTTGAACTACTTTTCACTTTAAAATATGAAGTACCTATATGTTGTATGCTAGCATTAACTAAACTGATTTGGGATTAACACCGTCAAAATTCATGTTTATGCGTTTATACGTTATGACAGCAATTAATAGCTTTAAAATACAGTTTCTCGGAAATGCGTTTTATCTCCCGCAGCAATAATGCATACCGCAGTAAATAAGTTCAATCTAATTGTTCATGAGACAATGTCAGAAAGAAAATAGATGTCACAAAATTAATGTAACTGAATTTTGTCAAAACTGAAACCAAAGCTCAACACTGTTTGATTTTGAAGAATTAAGTTACCGAGGCAAAATGGAAAGGTTTTAGTGTGCATTTTGTGATAAAATATCCCAAAGCAAAAAAGAGGAAGGGTGCATGGTTACTGGTTAATGAACCATAATTTACCAAATTCTGCAACGTGTCAACCTGAACAATTTTATTAAGTAGCCGCAGGCTAATTATTCATAATGGACCTTTTGTCTGTATCGGTCCGTCCGCCCTTGGTTTTGTCAATGTTAAGTGTGATATGATTTGTAGCTAACCACTCCGATATACGCAAAAGATCTTCTTCTAGTTTGGCTTGACTATAAGAATGTCACTGGGCTTACCACTAATAGCAAGTGTACTATCATCAGCAAACATATAAGTGCACGAATTTTTAATGTGAGACGGCATATCATTTATCATTATGGAGAACAAGATACTAGATAGACTGCTACCCTGAATGACTCCAGTTTCGGTTAATTTTACTATGGATTTTATTGTTACACCATTTACAGTGCTTTCAACAAACTGATAACGGTCAGATAATAAAGATTCAATTATTAATAGATTGATACCGTAAGATTTTAGTTTGTGTAGTAAGATTTCTCTAATCACTTTATCAAAAGCCTTCTGAAAATCTAGGGTTACAATAATACAAATATTCCCTAGATCAATTTCTAAATACAGCTTATCAGTTAATGCAATTAATGCATGGGTTGTACTCATGTTTTTCCGAAAGCCAAACTGATTAGGTACTAAGATTTTATTTGCTTCAACATACTCATTGATTTGTTGTAAAATACATTTTTCAAGAAGTTTAGTAATAACTGGTTGAATCCCTATAGGTCTGGTATCATTAGGACAACTTGGTTTATCTACTTTAGGAACAGGAACAATTCTGCTAGTTTTGAGACATATCGGTACATTACCATATTCAATAGAATCACTAAAAAGTATCAGTTAGCTTTTGTACAAAGATATTATTTTCCATACAGCTATTAACCATTTACGCAGTAATACCAAGAGGATCAGGGGATTTGGAAAGAGGATTTTTCATAAGAGACCAAGCTTTCTTTAACATGTCTAGAGTGATGGGGGTTAGAGACAAAGGTGGGTTGTTTAAACTGAATGAAATTGTAGGGAATGTGTACGGAATACTCGTTATTTTTTTTGTGATGTCAATATAAAAATCGTTGATTTCGTCAGGCGATAACGCAATACCTACACTGCTATTTGACTTCGGCGAGAATGTTTTAATAAACCCATTCCAAAAACCAGAAGTCTATGTACAATTGTCAGAATGCGTTTTTTATCCTGTATAATGGAAGCCTTAACTCGCTTCTTCAGCAGCTTAAGTTGCTTTGCTGTACAAGGCGAAGGCTTACGAGAGTGCAGCTTAAATAAGCGCTTGTTTTCTCTCAACAGAAATTTAGTAGTTTTAGATATGACTACTTTATTGGTTTTTGACTTAACGTGCTTCCTTTTTACGGGGCATAACAAGTCAAAGCATTCGACTATAGCAGTTATAAAGTAGGATGCGTCATTCTGTAAGTTCGTAAGTTTTGTGTTAAGCATATAGTCAAGCTTGGCACGGGACATGGTATTGTAATTTCTAAATGAAAAGGAAATTTTGGGTTGTCTTGGTTTACTGGTTGACATACAGCATTCTGTTACACAGTGATCAGCAAGACATTTGTCTACTACTTCTATATTACAAATGTTATCTTTGTTATTGGTAAAGATAAGATCTAGTAATTTTTTTACGTGTCGGCTTATCAATAACTTGGTCTATATTGAGCGCATTCGTAAAGGTTTTAAGCGGATTAAGATAATTACATTTAAGGTTGAAGTCACCTAGTACCACAAATGTTTTGTTAGTAGAGTGGAGAAAAGAAAATAAATCAATGAAAAACTCATGTCGTCATAAAGTACATTAGCATTATAATTGGGATGACGATATATACAGCAAATGAAATAGGAAAAATGGGAACTTGCTATTACTTTTATAATTTGAAACTCGATATTCTCATTAAACGGAAATTGAACTGAAACTTTTTCAAAATTGAAGCAATTTTTTATGAGTATTGCCGTACCTCTGTGGCCATTCAATGCAATGTCGTTACGGATAAAATTATAATTATTACTTAATGGAAGTAAGGCAGTGTCAGGTTTTAGTAGAGTCTCAGTTAAGCATAGGATATCGTACTTACTATTTTCAATTAAATGCTGGATTTGTAAAAACTTACTTTTAACGGATAATATGTTTACATGTGCAATTTTAGTAAAAGATTTCTTGTTACAGGTAGGTTTTATGCTCCTCCTGAATTTTGGCGCTGCGAAGATTTTGCCTGTTGATAAAATTCGGGTTTGGTAGCGGTGCCGACATCCTGCGTTTCTCTCCAGGTTTCTGTCTGTGTCCTTGGGTTTGAGCTTGAAACTGTCGTCCTCCGTTTTTTGGGGCAATTGCACTGATGCAATTGCATCATAAGACGATGGTCCTGGTCCAACATTTGCATTGTAAGGTGGTCTCGATGAGTAAGAAACGGTTGTCTTTGGATGATTAGCTGGTTTAGCATTCTCATATTTATTCATACGAAATTCTCATATTTATTTATTGAAACACGAAACGAACACGGAAAAATAATATCGTGTTTGCTTGTACACAACACGAAAATTTCAAGGGTCAAATCGTGTACACGTTTAGAGCTCTACTCCTTACATTAATTTCAGGTTTTTGAAGGTTTACATTTTAAGTTATTGAAAATGGTTAGGGCTTTTCTCTTTTCTAGTTCAAGATTTTGACATTGATATTTTTAAAAAAGTTGCTTTGCAAGTGTTTTGGAAAAACTTTTGGGTCTCAATGCATATAGTGGAATTTTTGTCTTGATAGATAGCTAAAATCGTAGCAGACTATTGACAATTTCTTCCTTTATGTATATGCGGCAATTGCTTGTAGAAAGTAATCAAGTTGTTTACGGAAAAGTTATTTACCCATTCACATTAAGACTTAATGAATACATTTCCATTTTTTGAAGATTCATCATTATGCTATAATTGACTAATGGCAAGTTTAAAAAATGATACACGGCATATTGAGAAAAACAAAGGAAAAATTAAATTCACTCAAGTTTAAGAGAAGATGGAGTTCCGCAAGTCAAAAAATGGGTTTGCTATAATAAATCTAAGCCAATGCAATAGGTGTCACGAACAAATCTACATCAAATCTTTTCAGTCAGTAATTACCTCTGCATTCAGAAACAAACTAAACATACCTTAAAGATTACAAATTTTGCAGGTTTTCAGTGCAATAAAAATCGTTTATAATTTTACCTAGCAAACTGAGATTTACTTTATTTTTTTAGAACAAGCAACAAATATCAATAGTATTGGAAGAATTATAAATCCACATTGACCATACCCTTGCCAGTGTAATTTTAGAATGGAGAAAAATAAGCAGTGCGCCAGAACTAGATTTTATCTTCTTTCCAAATGGAGGGACATCCGGGAACGAACTAAAATTAGATAGAACTGACACTATAGTGGTTCACCCACTGCGGATAAACCACGGTGGTTCAACCATCACAACAGGAGGGTTCATTTTTTCCGGGCGAAATAGTACCACAGGAAATCCTCGCCAATTTCTCCTCCATCACCTCCTTCTGATCAATTTTACTCGAGCTCCTACTAGTCCCAGTTCTTCCCCTCCACTCAAGAAACCCTCCGCAGTCTCCCTCCAATTACGTCCTCGAGCAGGCAACTTTATCCACCTAGGTAGGTAGGAACCTTTGGGGTTCAACTCTTACTCTCACCCTCAGTTTCCAGCAGCATTTGGCAACCACCTCTTTCCCTCCGTCCACTTCAACTCGGGGCAGCACTCTTTAACAATCCCTCCCGCACTGGAAAAAACTTTTTCTTCCCGGTATCCAATTCTACTCAAAAATTTCCCGGTGAACACATAATTTCAAAAATTTCCCGCCCGAAAGAACACGGTACTCACGAATCGAATATAAAACTTGCAGAGTTGACTTCCTGGCGCAAGCTAGACAAGCAAGCTGCAATTTCGTATTTATTTTAACTTAAGTTTGTTTTTAAGGGATTTGTTAAACATCCTAGTAGGATGATCCTACAGGAATATGCTGCTCCCAATCATCGAGCCTTAACCTGTGCTCCCCCGCCATCTTGTCCAACATTACCTCTTCAAATTACATCCTCCAGCTCTCTTTTTTCTTGCTTATTATAACAGGCTTTCCTGTTGCTTTAGCCTCTCGATCTTCACTCAAGTTCCGTTAAATGTTCTTCAGATTTTGCTTTTATGTCAACCATTTTTTCGGCAATACTTTGTGTTTTGGCGTACACCGAGCGGAGAACGCCTGACCCACTATTCAAACTGGGCGAGTGACTTCATCCTAATCCCAACCGGCATCATGGAGAAACCTTTGTTTGCTCTTGACATTTTAATGTTTTTGGAGTAGAAAACAGAAGCACTTAATGTTTAAAATTATTTAAAATAGTTGCAAAAGAAGTTATGGGTAAATTGTTAAACGTAGAATCGAAAAACTAGAAATTTTATTGGTTTCATTCAACGGTAATCAACGGTATTTTATTCAACATTTTTACGTATTAAAAAGAAATAGTGCAAAAAAACCAATCTAAGATTCAGAGAGAGACTGATACAGTAGTGGCAGAATAGCGAAAGGATTAAAGAAAAAGTTTTGAATTGGATTTGTTATATTTTAATATTTGAAGCAATTTAACGCCGGAAAAGCAGCATTTCCACTAGCTAGGGTAAATAGATTGTACAGATGTCTGCAAGCCAAAACATTCTGGTTGCGTATGAATATTATTATAATTCAATCACATAACAATTAACTTTATTGAAATTGTTTTCTCGCCTACTAAAAAATTGCAAAAGCTTGTCAACTTTTTAAATAACTTTCTTTAAATTTATCCATTATATCATCCTTTAAAATTTTTCTATGTACACATTTTACAAGAAAATTTTGCACCGTAGAATGATTTGGCAAACAAAATGAGAAGAAATTGTGAAATATTGGGAAATTTGTTTACCAAAAATGGGAAAAGTTTCTAGGCATTATGAAATTAATTTTTAAAATGGCATGGGGAAAGTTTTGTACGAAATTTAGGAGAATTTTGTATAAATCCGGGATTTTTAAACAGATTTGTGAAAATTTTGTAAACATGTGAAAGAATTTTTGTATAAATCTGGGAAATTATTATGTAAGCTATGAAAATAATTTTTCCGATTTTTTTTATAAATTTAGAAGACTTTTGTATGAATCTTAGGAATTCATTTGTATAAACGGAGAATTTTTGCATGAATCTTGGAAAATTTTGTATAAATAAGAGAAAATAATATACCTAATATTGGGAAAATTTTGTATAAATATAAGAAAATAATTTATCTAATAATGACAAGACACGACAAGATACGTCAAATTAAGAATTTAGTCAGTAAAAAGTGTACTACGCAATCGGGAAATCTTATGAAGTTTCGGAAAATTTTGAGACATTTTGTCCCGCATTTCGATGTTTTTTTGCTTTTTCGTTTCCATTCTCTCTCTTCCCTTTCCTTCCCTTCGCCTTCTATCTTCCTTACCTTTCCACTTCCTTCCCTTTCCATTTCCTTTCTTTTCCACTTCCTTTCCACTTCCTTCCCTTTCCACTTCCTTCCCTTTTCATTTATCAGCTTTCGTTCGAAATTTCCCGGTATCCTAGATACCAGGATACCGAGTTTTTCCCAGCGGCGTATTTGACCTTGCACACAATTTCCGCTCTGTCCAAACTTTGCCTGCGCGCAACTGAGATAGTCGTCGGGCATTTGTTTGCAAGTCATTTTGACAGTTCAATCTGTTGTTTCCTTGATAGTTACACAGGTCGGTAGTAAAATAGAGCACGTTTTCATTGGGGTGGTGTTGGTTATTTCGGAGGAACAGGTTTCAGTGCCAGCCTGGATCGTTCCGCGACAAAATGGACATTGACATTCCTCCACAGCTGAAGAGAGATTGGAGGGGAATCCAAACTGCGCTGAGATGAGAAGTGTGAGAAAAAGCAGCTTTTGAAGAAATAGCATTTTTGCCACTGTCAAAGTCATTTATTATGAATGCATCAGTAAAAGTTTATCGTAAATCCAGTTTATCGTGAAAATAAAAATAAATGCAGATAATAATTTGCATACTAAATATAACAAGCTTTGCAAAATAACATGGATTAATTTTAAGGGAGTTCTATATGTTGCTGTGACCACGGGAAAGGGTCTTTTTAAACTATCCAAAACTATCGCCAGAAAGCAAACCTGATTGGGAGAAATTCATTTTAATTCATCAAATTAAAGATGGAACCAAAGAAAAAATCACCAAAAATAATTTTAAATACATGCCGTTATTTTTAATGTAAGTAGTAGTAAATTGATGAAAGGTCCTGCAAAAAGTTATAATTTTATGATAGATAATAAGAGTAGGTTTTAATAGATATGGCGCCCATGTATTTATTCTATGCCCCCTTCCCTTTATAAGCATATTATGATACTCTTCCCACATTTCTCCATATTATAAGCATATTATAAGCCTCTTCCCACATTTGTCCATATTATAAGCATATTATAATACACTTCCGCCATTTCTCCACATTATTAGCATATTATAATTATTTTTGCACGTTTCTCCATAAGCATATTATATGCATCTTCCCACATTATTGCATCTTTTAGGCATCTTAAAGGCATTTTATAATAATAAAAGCCGCCCCAAATTTCAAATGGCGGCCAGATAAAATTAGTATTGATTTTCGTATTGCGTTAAATGTCATAATATGGGAGCAAAAGTTGCGTTAAAGCATGGGTCATTTCTCCGGAAATATACCTATAAGTGGGATCTTCTGTCGGTTATATAGAAAAAAGACAACGGAAAATGTTCAAGCTTGTCATTTACGTTTCATTTGTATTGCCCATCATCATCATCACAGCAGCAGTGGATTTTTTACTGCACTACCCCAGCATCTCTGTGTACCACTGCGACCGTTATTTTTTTGTGCTCTTCTTGAGTCTGCAAACTCAAAACCCACAATAATGTAAGAAAGGATTGCTGGTGCATGTGTTTTCTCGGTGATGATAGCTTTTCACAGTTGATCTGCACAGCTAACAAACTAGGTTATTGGATAAAAGGAACAATTTTGGTTCACTATTGTTGGAGTTATTTAAAAATGATTAATGCGAAAAAAATCTTCCATAAGGAAATGCATGTAATCTAAATCATGAAATTTTTCGTTTCACTCTGCAAGGGGGCTAGTCATGCTGGACGTCTACAATTTTCTGTACATGTAGCTAATATACCAAACTAGGTTATTGGATAAAAGGAACAATTTTGGTTCACTATTGTTGGAGTTATTTAAAAATGATTAATGCGAAAAAAATCTTCCATAAGGAAATGCATGTAATCTAAATCATGAAATTTTTCGTTTCACTCTGCAAGGGGGCTAGTCATGCTGGACGTCTACAATTTTCTGTACATGTAGCTAATATACCAAACTAGGTTATTGGATAAAAGGAACAATTTTGGTTCACTATTGTTGGAGTTATTTAAAAATGATTAATGCGAAAAAAATCTTCCATAAGGAAATGCATGTAATCTAAATCATGAAATTTTTCGTTTCACTCTGCAAGGGGGCTAGTCATGCTGGACGTCTACAATTTACTGTACATGTAGCTAATATACCAAACTAGGTTATTGGATAAATTGAACATTTTTCCTTAACTATTGTAGAAGTTATGTACAAATGTTTAACGTAAAAAATTCTTCCATAAGCAAATACACGTAAATTGAAACATGAAAATTTCCGTTTCACTCTGCGACGATTCAGGAAAAGTTACAAGTCTATAACTTTCAGTGTTTATTCATACAATACTAAACTGAGAAATACGACTGATTCATACTCGTAGCTTAATTAGTTTTTAGTATTTAACAAAATGCTAATTATTTTTGGAATGATAGTAATATATGTAGTCATAACTTGTAGAAAGAGAGTTTCGGCCTTATGAGCCCGGCCCGACCAGCCCTAACTTAAAATTAACTTAATTAACCTAACATGCTGGTCTTTCTTCGGTAGTGTCTGGGCAAGATTGAGTCATCAATCTTTTAACACTAGACTCTCTAGTAGAGCCCCGGCTAATCCGGCTTAACCTAATAACTAAAAATAACTAAAGCCTACATTTACTCATTTACAGATAATTTACAATGTGCCAGACCGCATGACAAAATCCGCACCTTTCTCACATTGACTTGCATTCGCCATTAAGGGTTTTAACCCAGTCAATTATCCAACCTGCATTCGCCATTAAGGGTTTTAACCCAGTCAGATAGAAAACAAGTGCGCGACTCAATCAATTGCATTTTAAGTCTGGCATGAATAAATTAGTTTTTACATTTGATAAAAATTACTTGTTACAAAACTTTACAACGAAATCAAAAGGAAAAGTGAAGTAATGAATTATTTACACTCTACCAGCTCCCTCAAAACTTCTTTCAGCTTCAGCAGCGTCTCGTAACTGATATATGTGTCTGGTCCACACCAGAAAAAACTGTATTCCTTTGTCTTGATCATTTTATGAAATTGTTTATCAATTTCCTGCCACAAGCGAAAATCAACCACCTCATACATCCATGGTCTGATGTGAAAGTTTAATAACTTTAGGCAGTCTTTAGAGCTCCATATACTGCGAAAATCTACTTCCTTCTGCTTCCCTTCGTCCTTCAGCCTGCACTTCAAACTTTCTCGGTTCTCCTCATTCCTAAAGATTTGCTGGAGCTTTTCAATCCACTCGATAAAGGCAGGTGCAAAGATTGTGGGAAAAGAAAATGTGAGAGGAGCTCCTCTCATTAAAATTCTCTGCAAACTTATAGAGTCTCGAAATTTGTCCTTCTCCCTCTTAGCCAAGAGAGTATTTGAAACGACTCGAACATCTGGAGAGGTCCATGGCTGGTTAAGCTTAATCTTCTTTGTACTCTTACAGCTTTCTGGCATTTGGGGAAAAAAACTTTCTCCTGCTTCCTGCATTCCACGCTCCATTTTAATTTTTGAGACTGGTCCGAGTTTTGATGTTACTTGCTTGCTTTCTTCCGACTGACTGACGACAACCATAGATCTGGCTATTTCTTTTGAACATTTAATTTTAGGTACACTTGGTTTTGATTGTCGATTCCCAAAAGCCTTGACTGGACCAGATAGCAAATGACTTGGACATTTTCAGACAACGCTGAACCAAACTTGCAATGAATTTTCAGTGCACCACTTCTTGTTAAGGCAAATCTGTCATCTTTCACTGCATTGTTAATGTCAAATACAAAAAGGCTTGCTCCATTTTCCAGGAAATTTTCTGGAGTTATGAACGTAGTTCCTTCAGTCTTTGGAATCATCTTGAAGATCTGAGAGTAAGCATAGTTGAAACGTTTCTTGGAAGTGTTGAGGCGAAGCTCATTTACCACCTGTGGTTCCCCGTCCAGAGTCACAGAGATTGAAGTTAAGTTGAACGGCTTAAAGAAAAAGGGGGATTTTGAGACTGATCCGGCGTAAGCTTTTGATGTAACAAATCCAATGACCACTGCATCAGGAGAAGGTCCCATCTGAATCACGTCAGAGACATGGTCAGACCAGCCTTGTGGAATGCTGTAAGATACCACATCAAAATCCTTGAATTTGTATCCCATCTTTTCTCCCTGAAGCAGGTCCTTCTTAATCTTTTCTTCTACTTTCGTGTTCACTATGCATCTTCTCACTTTGAGAACCGCGTCTTCAATCTTAATTACATCAGTGAAATTACCGCCACTTGCTGGAGCATCTCCCAACAAGCTAAAAGTGTTTGTGGCTCTTCTCAGCTTAATCCTAATTGAGGTTGATGGGGGGAACATGCGATTTTGCTCAAAGATTCCATGAGCAATCTTTCCCACTACTTCAAACTCTTGTCCAACTCCCTTGAGGTTATGGTAAGTTTTGTTGGTGGCAATTGTGGCATCCTCAACATCTTCTTTGAAAAACTTTTCCATCTTCAGCTTTGTGTTGAGGGAATCAGTGCCATGGCTAATAGCTCTGTTGATGAAAGCTGCATAAGGATAGTTGTTGCTGCCTTTGGTTATAGCCACGTTGTTCACGTAGATGTCCAAGTTGGAAAAGATTGAAGCAAAGGGAAAATTTCCTGGAACTGTTTTTGAGGTTGAAGTTAGAAATGAACCTGTCCCAGTCGTAATCTTTAACAGCATCTCAAGTTCGATGCTGCTAGGGTCGGTGAAATAGGTTGAGTTTGATGTTATTAGAAATTCCAGTGGAGTGTCAGGCGAAGTTGGGGGATACACTGGATAAACATCCTCAATAAAACTCTTAACGATTGATACATCCGTAGGAGGTAATGTCGTGAGATTAAGGGAGGATTGAAAGGTGGCAGCTGAAAGAATCTGCTGATCCTCAATTTCTTGTTGAGTTGATCTATCCATGTTTATCGCTTCTTTTTGAGCTTATTAGGCCTTTTAACAACTCTTTTCTTTTTTCCACTTTTGGCCTTTGGAACTTTTCTTTTTTTGGAGACCGCTTTCTTTGTGCGTCCGGTCGGCTTAGGCGTCTTCTTATGAATGATAGATTTTTTGCGGATCTTTCCTTTTATCTTCTTTCTGCGATAAGTGTGACCGGAGCTTTGCGGTGTTTCATAAATCGACAAGTCTGGGGAAGATTCTCTGGACAAATCTAGTCGAACTAGATCATCAGGCAGAGTAGTATCTCCTTCTTTAAGATCCATTGTGCAGTTTTTGGCCTCGTCGCAAACGATGCTCATTTTCTTTTTCGAATATGAAGTTCACAAACATTGGGCTCTTCACTGGATGGTAAATAGTCGCTGTTGTCGGCTTGAATGGTGACTGTGATCTGAGAAACATTTCGGACCGCTATGGGTTTATATATGAGCTGAGAAGGTTGTACGATAAACTTTCGAAATTCATTGCTTTCGGTCCTATCCAACAACGCAAGTAGTGGCATTTCTTTTCCAGCAAAAAACTGATTAGTAATTATATTACACAACACGAGTATCTTGTCGCACCCTAGTGACTCATTTTCCTTTACGTCAAGAAGCGTTTTGGGTAAAACGACAAGGTCTTCCGGAATTTTGACTGTTCCTTGGCCAGTAAAGATAAAATTATTCTCCAGGCCAAAATATCCATTCAGAAATTTTGAGAATTTGATCCACAGTAAAGGGGGAAGATCATATTCAATCGAGCTGGTTGCTTTTCTGACAAACATTGAAATGTCTCAACGGTGCTCATCCATTGTAACTACCACTTCATTTAAGATCGTAGAAGCATGAGGCTTTTCGTCGTCGATTTGCTGTAGAAAATAGCTGTTTCTAGAAAATTTGTAACGCGTTAGTTGTCCAAGAGCATCGTTTAGTTTGAGGCTCTCAAAGAATGCAAAGTCTGGTTTTTTGTCGTTTACATAGGAACCTGGCTGGAACCTAACATCTGTAAAGCCAAGTATTTTATTCAGAGGTTCCGGAATGTGCAGCTCCCATCCTTCTTCTCCAGAAAATGTCATGCTCAAAGAAATTAGTTTTTCCTCGAGAGTATCGCCAGGCCCAAAAGACTTCCTAAATGCCAAATTAAATCTCTCACGGTCAAAAATTGTATTCAAGTCCGCTATAAAGTTATCCCATTGTGCCGAAGACTTTTTTACTCCTAACGAGTCTGTGACTGCACTTGTTACAGTTATTTCACTATCAACCTTGTTTTTATAAAATTCTACAGGTTGCACTTCTTCGAATATTTCCACGTCGGAAACCTCAGGAGTTTTCCTGTATCTATCATAATACGTGATAGATTGTAAGGCAACTTCACAATCTTCCAGATTTAATGGCCGAGGCAAAATGGTTGAGAATTTTCCGTGGGTATTTGAGAAGTAGTCCCTCTCAAGATTACTGACTAAAGTTATGGTAACGTTTGGATCCATGATTAATTAGCTTCGTCCTGGTTAGCGTATCCAAGCTCTGCATCAACAAAAGATGAACTGACTGGTTGCCCGTCCAAAGTCTCTAATTTATAACTATGTATAGGGAAGCTTCCAGGAACTAGTGACTTTACTCGGAATACTTCGTCGCTAAAGCTTTGCTCATATCCTTTCTGAAACGTTAGCCTATTTTTGGCCACGCGCACTAAGCTTCCGATTGGGAATTTAGGGGTTGGCCTTGGTTTCTGGGCAAGTTTTGCATAAAGTCTATGAAACACTTCATCAACGTCTTTGGCTTTAATTGAATTTGGTTTAAATCCGTGCGATGAATGAGGAGTATTATTGTAAGTTTCCACAATCCGTGGTATTATCTCAAGCCATCTTTTTGTGTTCTCGTGAGTAAAGTATTTTGCCAGTAGAGTTTTCAGAAATTTTATCATATTTTCACATTGAGCAGCTTTACGCTTTGTTAGGGAAACATAGTGGGTAATCTGATACTTCTTCATCAGTTCCTGGAATGCATTTCCGGTGTACTCCCTACCTTGGTCAGAGTAGCAGTACACGATTGGTTTCTTGGCCTTTTTAATTATCTTTTCAAAGGCCTCAGCCACCTCTGTGGTTGTCTTCTTTTTTAAGGGTTCCACAAAACATTCTTTTGTAAAACCGTCAACTGCCACTAGAAGCCGCTGTTCCACCGTGAATAAGCTTGAAAATCGATCAAGTCGGTACAAAAATGTTCTCTTGGTCCTTTCAGGATGATTGCTCTAGTCTGGTACTTTTGTCTTGCAGGCTTATGAACTGAAAACGCTCGTATTTTGCTTAGTTTCTTTTCAGCATCACGAATGTCTTTGATCCCTCTTGCCTTTACAAACCCGTGTAAAGCTTTCAGGGCAGCAGGCTGGGAGTAATTAGTCCAAGCTTTTCTTATGTATGTGTCTTCCATGTTGTCTTTTAAAAAACCCAACGTCACGATGAACCTTTTCACTTAGCAAATCGTCAGGTGCATCAAACAATAGAGGCACAAGCTCATTAAACTCGTCAGGTTTCTTCCTGCCACAAATGGCATAATTTATAAAGTCGTAAAGACTTGTGGACTTTCCAACTAAGTCACTATCCTTGTCCACTGTTACACTATCCCCAATCCTTGAAACCAAATAATCTAAAAGTCGTCTGAATTTTCGTTGTCTGGCCTTAGGTAATTCTTGAATTTTCTCTTCGACACTTTGCTTTGGTTCACTACACTTTTCGTACACTTCTTTTGGCACAATGTAATATTCTTGAACGGAATCCATTATTCCATTGTATACATGTAATGAGCTACTTCACGAAATAAAGTACACAATATGGACAGTAAAATTGGCGAAAGCAGTTTACAATGCTTTTTCTAAAGTAAGACTGCACGTTTCCACCGGCGAGGCTTGGTTAATATAACTATTTCTGGTACACCAGTGGCTTGAGCTGAGCACAACTTCACACAATCAATTACTGATAACACCTGTTCACGTGTAGCTACACCTAGCATATCTCTTTGTTTTCTATAATTTGATTCTGCGAGTTCAAGCAAAAAATCGTAGTTTTGCAGAACTCGTTCCATTTTTTAAGAAGAATCGGAGATAGCATTGGTTCTAAACTTTTAATTCTATCTTGAAATCGCATCCTATCAACTGAATACCACCACCAATATGGCAGTCGGTAGTTTCTATGTTCGTCACATTCGTTTATGTAGAATGTGACTGGTGTAGAAAAAGCTACTTTTTTCATTTAGGCAAATAAAACTTTTTGTTCTTATTTACAAACACTGACGAGCTAAATCTAGCATACTCTGGTGTTGAAGGATAAAGATCTATGAATAAATAAGAATACGGTTTAGACGTAGCAAGTTTGTAACAATTATAAACAAACCTTGATGTTTCTGGCATCATCTGAGAGCCAAGACACATAACCTGACGAGAGTCTCTCGGAAGGCTAAACAAAACAAGGTAATGAGCATTTAAATTTAGTACCCTTGAGTTACGAGAATAAAGGACTTGTTGAAGTAAAATTACTGAAATATTCTCATGATGGGCTCTATGTACAAAGAATTCTTTAATATAACTATTTTTGGATGATTCAAACTGCAACATAAAATCGTCAAATATAACTAAAAGATTATCCTTAAATAGGTTTGATTTAATTAAAGTTTCTAATTCTTCAAAGTCGTTTGAAAAAATGATTGAGTTATCTAAAGATTTAGCTTCTTCAAAGGCAGGCTGCCATTGTTTATACATATATACACACTTATCAGTAGGATTATCATAAACCTTATTTCCATTAATAACTATGTCTAAAGCTAATTTTGTCTTGCCTGACCTCGAGGGAGCAACTATCTGCATGCATGTGCCTGATTTAAGGCGTAAATCTAACGGCCCATAGACATCCATTATTAAGTGGCACTACTAAATCCTAAAATTACTCAATATTTATATCATAACCATACGGCACACTTTCATTGTAATTTAGCCAGATGCGATGATTATCGGCACTGGAAAATATTTTTTTCTTTTTATGTTGAAGTGTGACCTTTTGATTATTGCTTTCTAATACCAAAAAATCAATTTCCTTGTCAGTTGCTTCGGCTTCTATAGCAGCCTGTAAGTAGACGTGATGTGGAGTACGATTTCTTTTGGATCCTCCTTTGGCGACGTTAAGACTGCGACTGGGGTCAGCCTCGCATTTTTCACATGTCAGTATGTCTTGAGTATTATTAGACAGACATTCCTGACACTTGTTTAACACTGAATAAAGCTTTGACTTGACACCCACATACTGTAGTGGATAGGGATACTCAATTTTTAGTAGTCCTGGAGTTTTGGCCTTGGAGTCATCGTAGAGTGGATGGTCGCGTGGCAGGGAGGAAAAATCAAAAATGTGACCAAGGTCTTTAAGATCTTGTATGTATGTATTATTAGGATCTTTTATCTCACATACCAAACTGTCTGTCTCTGATGCCACAAGCTTAATTCTATCTCCAAATTTCGCTTTTAGTTCCAAATAGTACAGGTCGTATAGCCTCAGCTTTGCTAAATCTAGCACGACAAATGAAACCAAAAAGTTCTTGTCAAGCTTTACTTTCTTTTTCATATAAAATAGTGAAACTTCACTGGAAATGATCCTAACGTCATCAAAATTGTGCCTTCCTAGCAAATCCACCGCTTTCCATTGTGTTGCGCAGCACTCAATATTTAAATCGTTATAAATATTGAGGAATTTTCCAAAAATGCGATTACTAATTCCCTTTACAATACCTTCATAAAACTTGTCCGATTTTGCAATTGTCTTTCTTAATTTGAGTAAGTGCAGTATTGGCTCTTTGAGGTAAGCTCTTTCCTCAAATTCAATGACTTTATGAACTTTGGTTATCTTCATTCCCAGATTTAAGAAACGCTGTAGCAGTTTGTAGTACAAAGCGATTCCTTTTTTAGGAAGTTGGGTAAGAAGCAATGCACTTACACCCAAGGTATGCTTTTCTGAAGGGAGGCAGGCTTGATCAAAATCTTTTAAACCTGCTTGCATGAACTCAAAGTTTAGTTTTTCTTTAGTGGCGCATAATGGAAAATCGCGTGTATATTCTTTGATTTCTGGTGGACATTCTAATGAACATTCAACAATCCAGCCTTTGTTATTATTGGCAGGCAATTTCAAAACATCAAATGACTCAACTTCTCCCTGATCTAAAAGTCTGTACCCTCCAAAGGGAAGAGGTTCGATGAGGCAACTTGGATAAAGGCTATTTACATCAGCGAATAAAATTTCTGTTCTGTCATCATCCTTTACATTTTTATGACCAAGTCTTTCACTGTTTGCGGTTGAAACCCGCTTTGTCAATAAAGAGACTCCTCCACGAATATTCTTTATTCCAATGTTAATAATTTCTGGGTCTGAAGGAATCTCAAACTCCGTACGGGCCTTAAATGTTACATACGTATATGCAAAACCTGATAAGGAGACATCATGGAAGGGGCTTAACTGAAAATTGTTTAAAGTCCATTCACCAAATTCTTCCATGACAGCAGCAGTTTGAAATATTCTGGACTTCAAGTAGGCTAAAACAAAATCTCTAAAACTAGAGCAGCCCAGCTTTACATAAATGTCTTGCATGCTTTTATACTCATCTTCTGTTATGTCTCTTTCCATCAAAATGTCATTAAATTCTGTAAATGGTGGCAAATCCTTTTCAGATAATTTCTCAGGTGAAGTAAACCAGGTGTGGGGAAAGAAAAATGGCTTTTGTAGAATTTGAGACGGAAGTTTTCTAACCCCATTGGTTTCAGCTAAATGTAGAATTAGGTTTTGTAATGGTTGATCCAAGAATGCTTTGCTGTCTAATAGCCTTAATATTCCATCAAGGGTTATTGCCATGAAGTTTTCGTTTGACTTTGGAATAATCTCCACTTTCCTCACTTGATCAGCCTCAAAATTTTCCATTAACAAGTGTCCACCAAGTTTGGTAAATGTGTGTGAAAACATTGGTATCACACCTCTATCTTTGATTTTTAAGTTATCTGTATTACACACAGGCTGTACTGGCCAATCAGGTATATGATGGGAGTGATGCCTCACCTTTGGATTTTCAGGTGAGAACTCATTACCGCAGATTACACATTGAGTAGCTTGATTAAAAGCTTGCCGCTGCTGTTTTGTCATTTTTGGAATTGGTAATTCACTACGTCGCAACTTATTTGAACATCTACGTGCCATAAGGAGAATACAGTTTGTGTACTTCTTCATTGCATTTTCACCTATGTAAAAATCGGAGTCCATTAACTTTCCTGTAGGGCCGACTGCAGCAACTCCGTACCCACCAACCTTGATAATTTTTGTAGCAGGGTCTTGATAGTAAAGTAAATCTGTGTACATTCTACAAGGTGGAGGTAATAATTTGTGATGACCCTTGAATTCAAAGAATTTCTTGTCTGGTGGTAATACTCCAACGTCAAGTAAAGCTTTGCAACCGCTCCTGTGTTTTTCGTAAATATTTGCACTTATGGCTTGAAAGCAGTACTCACACTGCTTCTTAGTTCGACCTTTCCCAGTAGAAAAAAATCTGGTTTTATTTTGTATCAGCACAAAATGTTCACCCGATTGATCATGTAACATAATTAAATCAATATGACGGGCCGGCTCAACCTTGTAGAATGTACCTCTCGTCGGAATTATGTCTCCAAGTTCCTCATCGTATTCCCAAATGTTGATGCTTACATTATTTTTTTCCTCAAATTTTTGTAAATCGTTTATATCAAAATCTTCCTCGAATTCTGTAAAATCCAGTAATTTCTCTTTTGTGACTTTTGTAATCAAAGCTTTGTAAGTCCTAGGCTTTTCGAGTTTCTTTTTCAAATTCCATCTGTGTTTTTTGTCAGATTCTCTTTTGCAGTAAACGGAGAGGTTTTTAACTTTGTTTCATCGCCATACAAACTAGCAATGATACACAATTTAAAACAATCCCTTTCACATTTAATATTTAGTAAACCATGTCGCCTAGACAAATTATTTGGTAGCTTAATATAGCCACGTGGGCGGTATGGTCTGTAGATCCCAATGCACACTTCAAGTTTACGCACACCTTCAATTTTAATACCACTACCGGATTCAGTAACTAGTCTGATTATGTTGTCACAATATTCCAGATTTGCAAGAATCGTTTCATCAATAAAGGAAGTGCGTAAAATTCTGGTAAAAGCAGAGTGAAAGTGCTTGTCTTTTCGTTCAAGAGTCTTGAGATTAGTAGCATCCACCACAAACGAAAACTTTACTCGTATTCCCTTGTATTTTGTTGTAAAGAGAGCCAATAAATTGTACAAGTCACCATATACAGACTCAACTGCATGCCTAAGAGTGAGTATTCCTGGCTGATACTCATGTACTAAAGTTTTAATTGCCCCTTTATTTGCCCTCTCCTTTTCCCAGAACACGGTGTCACTAATTTGTATTTCCGGGATCACTATATCTGGTTTACTTCGGCATACATGCCTTTCAATATTGTTAATCTGCCTATGGCATTTTCTACAGTAGTGATGAGATGTTCTGTGTTCATCTAATTCATCCCATACAGATGTCTCAAAACTACAACCTGGCCTGTTGCACTTGAAACACTTGATTGGCTTCTTGTCTCCTTTTTTAATCTGAATGTTCATTCGTAAACACGTCTTTGGTAACACATTTTCACTGTCTGAGGTGTCAGAAAATTTTCTCTTTGTGTCCCGGTTTAATTTCATTTGATCTGATTGATTTTCAAGCGAGGGTCCTGGGTGATCCATATTAAAAGCTTAGAGAGTTTCAGTTAGAGAAAAATCTTTTTTTCTGGGGCTTTTCTAGATGATGATGATCAGATGCACAAAGAGCGTGGAGACTGAGTTAGTAAATGATGTGATAGCTTCTGCTTCCAGAGAATAAATGGATCAGGTTTCACTTTTCTTGTGTTTGCAGAAATGGAAAATAGAGCTTTGGTAGGTAAATTGCTTTAGATTAGAGCTAAGCTTCTCTGTATGTATTACGAGAACGATATGATGTACTCCAGAGTCAGAAGACAAATGGATCAAATTACCTCTACAACCATTCCAACAACAAAGTTCAAGTTTATTGTGTCAAGTGCAGATTAATAACTTGATGAAGATGCTTTTGACTTTGGAAAAGAAAGTAGTACACTTGTTTGCTCGATATTAAGCTGTTAAAGCGGAGTGATGATGTGCTTGTTGTTTGAAATACAGAACAAAACTGAGCTAATCGAAAGGAAGGGAATTATTTTTACCTAATCATTACTATGACATCCCTATTTTCAGTAGTACATACGCAACTATGAAAGTTTTTCTTACGTAATCCTTTAAATTCCTTACACCAGCTAAGCAAAATTTACATACGCTTGCATTGTAACACAGAAAAAGTTGATTTTTTGTGGCGTTATTGGCTCCGCCTGCATTTTAAGAATGACAACCTTTTTTAGAGAATGATTCATTTGGATGGAAAGTGGGTACTGCCTTTATCGTATTGATAAAAGAAAAGCTGTACAACAAGTAAGTGAGTTGTGAGAAACAACAAATTTATTTAAAAAAAATTTATAAGCAAAAAGTTCGATGCTCCGTAAAACCATCATAGTAATACCGTTACAATACGCAGCGCAACTGGAAACTGTTTTGTTACTAAAAATAGAACAAGAACGTTTCGTGGGAAAAATAACGGTCGCAGTGGTACACAGAGATGCTGGGGTAGTGCAGTAAAAAATCCACTGCTGCTGTGATGATGATGATGGGCAAAACTCAAGCATAAATGACAAGCTTGAACATTTTCCGTTGTCTTTTTTCTATATAACCGACAGAAGATCCCACTTATAGGTATATTTCCGGAGAAATGACCCATGCTTTAACGCAACTTTTGCTCCCATATTATGACATTTAACGCAATACGAAAATCAATACTAATTTTATCTGGCCGCCATTTGAAATTTGGGGCGGCTTTTATTATTATAAAATGCCTTTAAGATGCCTAAAAGATGCAATAATGTGGGAAGATGCATATAATATGCTTATAGAGAAAGGTGCAATAATAATTATAATATGCTAATAATGTGGAGAAATGGCGGAAGTGTATTATAATATGCTTATAATATGGACAAATGTGGGAAGAGGCTTATAATATGCTTATAATATGGAGAAATGTGGGAAGAGTATCATAATATGCTTATAAAGGGAAGGGGGCATAGAATAAATACATGGGCGCCATATCTATTAAAACCTACTCTTATTATCTATCATAAAATTATAACTTTTTGCAGGACCTTTCATCAATTTACTACTACTAATGTATTTTGCATTTTACGATTTTCGGTTATGCCTATGCTTCCTTAAGATTTTGCATTCATTCAATTGTTCTGAAGAAGATTTCCGTTGGAATTCGAAAGCTTGACAATAAAATACTGTATTTCAAGTTAAAAGTATCCGCTAACGTCGTCAGTGCTAGTAGTACTGGAAATCATTCCAAGATTTCTCAAGGAGTATTCAAACAACTCTTTCATGCATAGGAGTATATTGTTATCCGAAATTCTAAAGAACAGTTTCTCGTAACTGGGGAACTGAGGGGAGTTTGGCGCCGCCACCAGTGCTTTACCGACACACTTGGGCATTACCAGTGAAGATTTTGCCATTTCTTTTTCGTAATAAATGTCTAATTCCTATATTTGTTTTCATGATCGAAATGCAAAATTTCAAAGTTCATCCGGCCATACAATGCACAGTAGTGGATTAAGCTCTGTGAGGTGCGGATTATAATTTATAGTAGTCACTTTATCCACTTAAAATCAATTGAAGTACCAGTACAAGCAAACCCATATACCAACATAAATTTAAATTGTTTGAAAGCTTCCGTGCCAATTTAGTTCATATATAAAGAGTAACACCACGGGCTTGTTGACACCCAAAAAATTTTTTGCTCGAATTTCCAAAACTTTTATGGTGTTAGGATGTATAAGTGCTCACAACACGGTTTACCAAGTTTCAGCTCCACACGTTGTTCTAAGGCCGCTGGGCAGCGAGCTAAAATTTCAGTAGTCGAAAAACGAAAAATTGCTAATATTTCAGATTAGAAATAAAACTGCTCTATGATATGTTTTGCGATAGTTAGGTAATATGGGACCCTTTATTTTGATGCAACATTATATGTCGACTGGTTTTTGCATTTTTGCAAAAATTCATTTTTTCAAATTTTTTGAGATTTTCTGAAAATTTTTGAAGCAATATTTTTCTATGATTTAGTTTCAGGACCAATTTAGACGCTTCTCCATCCTAAATGACGTCTGTTCAATCGAACACAAAAAACCGCTTGCAAAAATATTGCGATTTGCAAAAATTATGACGAGAAACGTAAAAAATCAGGAATTTTTCACGAGGTTTTCCGACACTTATAACTTAATAACTTCCGTATGCGTGATCAAGTTTCATCATATATATACTTATATGAAAGCCAAACGTTCATTTTACCAGAATAATTAACAAATTGTAAAATCCGAGTGGCTTTGATACGATTGTATTAAGGAATTCTCAAATTTAAGTTGCAAGCAAAAATGGTTCCAATGTAAAAGAACACCGCATAACTTTCCGAAATAGCCGTTTTCAAAAATTGAAGAAATACCTATTTTAGTTATTTAAATTTCCTACAATTTGGTACCAACATAACGTAATTCCGACTTTCCAGTGGCGAGAAACATTTGCTAAGATTTTTGCAAAACACCAAAATTGAAAATTTCAAAAAATCGTAATTTTGCAATTTGTCGGTTTTTCTAGACAAGAACTTTACCACAACTGAGTTCTAGTAGTTTTTGATAAATATATTTCCAAGAAACATCATGTATGACAAAATATTGCACAAAATATTTTTTTTGAAATTTTCGATTTTGGCGTTATGCAAAAATCTTAGCAGATGTTTCTCGCCACTGGAAAGTCGGAATTACGTTATGTTGGTACCAAATTGTAGGAAATTTAAATAACTAAAATAGGTATTTCTTCAATTTTTGAAAAACGGCTATTTCGGAAAGTTATGCGGTGTTCTTTTACATTGGAACCATTTTTGCTTGCAACTTAAATTTGAGAATTCCTTAATACAATCGTATCAAAGCCACTCGGATTTTACAATTTGTTAATTATTCTGGTAAAATGTGTTTGCGTCTGTCAACTCATTTCGCACTAGTACAAACCCACCAGTGAAAAGTACCGAGCTGAAGGGAGATCCAGTGTTCATATTTTTGTTGCTGCCTTGTGGCAGTTTCTTTTGTAGTGCTTATAGCTGAGCAAATTTAACGTAAGTTTCGGTAATACTTTGGACATTCATTTAGATTCACACCAAAATCGTTTCTGCATTTTAGATATTTTTGGATTAAGTGCAGAATATGTACGTTCTACGCACTTAAAAATAATATTTCGAATTTTTTAGTAAAGTTAAGAGTTTTATGTAAAAACAGGTGTAATATGAACAATTCTAATATGCCATTACTTTCTGTTGTATTTGTAAGGCCTATTATTTAATTTCCTTAAAACTCATACGGTTTATATAATAACCGGATTATACAAATTATGTAAAATTTTAGGTTGATGGTGTTTAAGCATGTGTATATTTGTTTAAACAAACTCCATGACCATCTTGCAACAAGAACCTATTCCAAGTTTTAAGCACAATACGACTATTCAGCTTAACTTTAGCATTGTGTTTGTTGACTAAAAACCAAAAGAGAACATTTGGTATTTAAGTATTGTGAGTTTTTGAAATGTTCATTACGTATGAATCCTCAGATCGCGTATCTGACTTTAATATACTCTTGCACACGTAATAACGTAAGTATATGGGCGCCAAACTAACACATCATCAAACAGATCCTACTTTAAATTGGTGCAGTGAGGATTGCTTTTTTGCCCTTTGCCCTTAAATAAATGCACGTAAAATTCAGAAATTATTTCTTTAAAATAAAAACTCACCCAGATTTTCACTGGCGTCCCTTTGCAGCAGCAGTATATACGCTGCGGTTGCCATGCCATGTGATAGAGCAATGCCAAAAGTTTTAATAGCGTCGGGGAGAAAGCCACACTGCCTGCAAGTTATATTATCTCGATTTTCCAGATTGTAGCTGCATTTCAATAGTTTTCCATTTTGAGTTAAAGAGTAGTAACGAACAACAAGAGTGAAAATGGTTCATCTACTAAATATTTTACAGTTTTGACACAACTTTAGCTTTTGCGCGTTTCAAGCTTTCATAAAAAATCTTAATTTCAACTTGAAACAAAAATCTACCACTGGTAAATCCTGATCCGGAATCTGGATGTCCACCTCGTTTTCCTGGCCCTATTTTCAAAGCACCGAAAGTAACCGAACCAATACCCTAATCAAAGATACAGTCATTTGAAGAAGTTTTGAGTAACTTGGGTTGCAATCTCAAATAGTGGAGTTCTCAGAGGGTTACTTAGCGTTGTAGCGTTGGTGTGTGAGCCAGAAAGTGAGATTTTCAGTGGGTAAACTGAAGAGGCTGATATTTAGGATTCGATTGATAAACCTAGGAAATCAGCTTAAGTAAGACAAGCTAGACAAAGTAAATGACAAAATTTGACGTTCGTTCGTACAAACTGGCAAAAAATTATTCACCATCAAACTTCGTCCATTTCAAATTTGAGATACGTGTTACAGCTCGTTTAAAAACCTACACGTTCTTGATTGTTTTGTAAATCAACCAAATCAATCAACTAGATAAAGCTGCAAAAGGCAATCTAAATTTTCTACCTGCTTTGGAGTTAAAATAGTAAAATCAAACCGCAACTCACTAACTGTATTTTAATACTGCTGCTTGTGTTTAAATGGAATTGTATTAGTTTGAAGTCGCTAAAATTAGCATCTGATAAAACAAATACTACGCGCATATGTAGATCTGTAGTAGCCACGGAACACGGAATTTAATACTAGAAGGAGAATGAAAATCGTTTTGTTTGAAATCACATGCTGGTTTTTGTCTATTTTAAAACAACAAATAATCTCATATACGCGTGTGCTGAATTGTAACAATATTTTAAGCTTTATGTATAATTTATATAATTTATAATTTATTGTCAATTAGATTCCTTATACAATAAAGGTAGTTACTCCAATGACATACATGTGTCGCATTTACATTGTTTACTTAAGTTTTACATGTGAGAAAACAAACGGTTATGACATACAGTTTTTTTTATCTTAATTTCAGTTAGTTATAAACAATAATTCAAGGTCAAAGTTTTCATCGTCTAATACATTATCATTTTCAATTTTTTTAATTCCAGTACATAATTGTGTATAGCTTTCTTAAAACATTTTAAATTAATTACCATATTTCTAACAGAGTTAGGCAACTCAAGCCATTTCTTGACGGCAACATATTTTATACAGTTTCTTCCCCATTTGGAATTTACATTATAAGCAGGCTTAAAAAAGGTTTTATTTCTAGTGGTTTTAGTTGGGATGTAGGAAAAATCGATGAAATTATTAAAATATCCGGACTGAGTTTGGAACGCACATTTATAAGCAAAGCGAAGTACTTCATACGAGTATCTAGAATCAGCAAAATAAAAACCCAAATCATTACAGATTTCATTCGATACAGAGTCAAATTTTCGTTTACCAAGTATGTATCTGGCACAACTTCTAACTATTTTATTATATTTGTTTTCTATAATATTATTCATGTTACTAAGCCAAACGATCGATCCGTAATTTAAAATGGAGAAAATCAGAGACTTTACAAGTGTAATTTTGTTTTTACGAGAAATAACGCTTCTAAAAGAACGTAACATTCCCAAAATACCAAAACATTTTTGAGTGACATTATTCATATGGTTGTTTAAAGTAAGAGATTCGTCAAAAGTTATTCCCAGTATTTTAAGTGTATTAACACGTTGTATTGCATGTGATTCAATTTTTATGTTAATAGGAGGCAGCGACTGAAGTGTTTTAGGTCTTCCAAATACAATGAATTTGGTCTTATTAATGTTCAAACTAATCTTATTTTGCTTAAGCCAGGTATTTACTCTACACAAATCAGATTCAACCTTTTTTACTAATTCATTTACATTTTTTGGATGGTCAGACATACATAAATTTGAATCGTCCGCAAACATAAATAGTTTAGAGTATTCAACACAATAAGGAAGATCATTAATAAATATAGTGAAGTATGGACTAGATGTCGACGAACCCTGGATTATTCCACGCGTAGTAGCCTTAGATGCGGATTTTTCAGTCTGGCTGTCTTTTCTTAGTTCTACATATTGAGTTCTTTCATTAAGCATATTCTCTATAATATCGCTAATAATGCCATACCATTCACATTTATCTTTGTTAACTTCTCTATCCATTGAATCATATGCTTTTTCAAAGTCAAGCGAGATAACTATACAAATTTTGTTTTGATCTAGTGCTTGGTATATAATATCACATAAAGCTATTAGTGCATGACTTGTACTGAGACCTTTCCTAAAGCCAAATTGAGTTTCATTGATCATATTATTTTTATTCAAATACTCTGAGAGTTGCTTAAGTATGCACTTATCTAGTAACTTAGTAATCACAGGTTGTATGGAGATTGGTCTAGTTTCATTTGGTGTTTTTGGCTGATTGACTTTGGGTACAGGAACTATTCTTGAAATTTTCCACTGTTCAGGAATATAACCTTCTCTGATACAAAAGTTGAAACACTCAGCTAACGATTTACAGAAAGGATAGCTATTCATTGCTATGTTAAAAATATTGTTAGAAAGACCAAGTGGATCATTTGACTTTGAATTTTTGTTACTCATTTTCTTCCAAGCTTCCTTGATATCAGCCACAGTCAGATAGTCAAAACAGAAAGAAAGATTAGAAGAGTTTATGTCTTTCGGTTTTTGTGGAGGTTGTGCTGTGCTTGGTATTTTTGTGGATATTTTGATGTAGTGATCGTTGATTTCATCAGCATCCATATTCTGGCACTGAGATATTTTATTTTTTAGAGGAAACATGCCCTTTAGACTAGACCAGAGGTTACTCTTTTGCATAAGAATGTCAAATTGATGCTTAGCGTCCATTTTGGTGCTATGTCTGACTTGCTTTTTTGAGAGTAACATACGTCGCTTTGCAACAGCACAAGGCCATTTACGATAGCGGTGGTACAATTTCTTTGCCCTCTTAATGTGACAAATTGTTTTTTTTGAAAGTACGTTAGTCTTGGGTCTTACTGTGATTTGCTTAGTTTTGTAAGAAAACATCATATCTACCAGCACTGTGAATGTGTCAATAAGAATAGTGGGTTCGTCAATAGTAAAAAAGAAACATTGGCTTAGTCTATCCAGGAAAGCAGGAATCATTTGAGTATTAATATTTCCCTTTTTTATTAAGATAGATGGTATTTCAGGTTTACAGCATGAAATGTTGCATTCTACTAATTTGTGGTCCGATAGGTAGGCATCGTAAGTTTTATGGCTTTGGACTGAATTTGCATATTTTACGAAGATTAAATCTAGGATGTTTTTCTCTCTTGATAGTAAACTTATAAGCTGCGTAACGTGTAAAGATTCTGTGAACTCGGTTATAGGTTTAAGGTATGCATCTTTAAGGTTAAAATCCCCTAAAAGTACAAAATTGTGTGGAAGTGAGTAAAGATATTCTACCCAGTTGCTGATAAAATCATAGTCTTGCTTGAGAACCTTCTTTGTATACTTAGGATGTCTATAGAGACAAGAAATAATGATTGCTTTGTTAAAATTTAGTTGTACTAAAATATTTTGTAGTTC
Source organism: Entomobrya proxima (assembly GCA_029691765.1). NCBI lineage: Eukaryota > Metazoa > Arthropoda > Collembola > Entomobryomorpha > Entomobryidae > Entomobrya > Entomobrya proxima. The sequence continues at coordinate 48,742,529 of CM056171.1, read as the reverse complement.
GATGTTTTCAGGTTTTTTAAAATTACATTTAAACTGCTTCACATTTAATGTTTCTTGAATCAATATTGCTGTGCCTCTCTGTCCTTTGTCAGTAATGTCATTTCTTAAAAGAGAGTATTGCGGAAAAGGGCTAATACAATGCTGAGGTTTTGTACATGATTCGGTTAGACAAAGCACGTCATAATTTTGTGTTTCTAATAAATTACCTAGTTCAACCCTTTTATTAATCATAGATCTAATGTTTAAATGCCCTATTTTTAGAATCGATTTCTTTACCGAACGAATTTCCTCTTGTATCATCTCTTTCAGGAAGTTCACTTGTTTGGTTGTGTTGTCTTCCCCGGTTGGTTCTTGTTGGCTGGGCGTTGTACCGTAGTTGATGGTCGCAGTTGATAGTTTCCTAAAAAAGGTGCTTTTCCTTCTGATGTCCTTTGTTTTTTGGTTTGTTGGTCTTCGTGTTCACCATTTTCCGTAGTCTCGTCTTCACGTTGAGCAGGTTCTTTGGCTGTTCTTTTGATTGGAACTGATTTAGGATTGACTTTGTCAAGCTGACCGTCCTTAACTTTGTACGTGTCACCTTTGTTGGATGTAATTTGCAGAGTTTTAAAACAAATTGTTCCCGTTTCGCCCGCTTTTGACAGTTCTTCACGTTTTCCAAAAAGAAGTTTATGCGCTTGTCTAGTTTCAAAAGGCATGTCAGCCTTCACTATTATTGATGGGTTAAGGTCTTTGAATGATTTAGCGTTGCTTAAAATTCGTTTTTTGTCTGTAAACGTGAGCAAACGTGCACAAACGACGCGGCATTTGCCAGGTTTAGAATTTTCCTAATCGAAAAACGTCATCAAGTTTTATTTCAACCTTCAACACTTCTGAAAACAGTTTTGACACTTTGGCTGCTAGGATGTCATCTGCCACATCTTCATCACTGAGACCAATAATCATGATGTTTTTCTCTCTGACTAACTGTTGCAGAAAAGTGTTAGATTTTTCTAATTCAGACACTTTGGACTCCATATTTTTGCACTTGCTTTGCAGGTTTTGAAGCTGATTTCCATGTTTGTTCACTGCTCCAAGTAATCGAGTTTCAAATGATTTTAGTCTATCGTCTAGTTTTTGGGCTAGCACTTTTTCGATTGAGTTCACAAGTTTGTTGGTCAAATCATCGGTGTCGGGTTCTTCGTTGGCTGATTCCATTCCTTCAATATCTGTGTAATACTCATCCTCGTCTTCAAAGCTGGTATCTTTTGGTGTATCTCCTTCACTTGAAGCCATGTTGAGTAGCTTACTGGGCCGTCGGTGTATAAAGGAAAAAATGAGAGAGGCAGCATTGTGCGACTGCTTGTGAGGAGAGCTAGGAATGCAATGTTGTCCATAGCAGATTTCAGATTCAAAGAAGCATTGCTAAAATCTCAAAGGCTCATTTCCGTTGCACTTGCGCAATTTATTTCATGCTACAATAATTTTTAACATTTGGTCTACATATTAATTAATAAATCGTTCTAAAAGGCACAGTAAAAATGAAAATCTAGATTCCCGTAAACAAGGTCATACTACAGCTATCACGTAGGGTTTTTCAAAATTACTACGTATATATAGTAGAAATCTATTGAATGTAGTCCATAACTATTTTTAGTCTTATTGCAAACGCTCTTGTGTGACTCGATACAAATGTTTAAAAATTTTCTTATGCTGCATGAAACACCGGTTGTATTGCAATTTTTCAGCTTCAATAATGTCTTCAATGGAAGTAAAACATCTTAAAATATATGTAAGTAAGTAGAACCAACTACTTCGTTTCCATTCAGTTTCCTTTATTCGTTCGTTTGTGTGTAATTCACATGATAATCCCCCAAACAACGAAACATGAATACTTCAAACTTTTAAAATATTCCTTTTATAAGTTAAAGACACCGGTTAATTTTTCCAAAATTGTGTTGACTCATTGATTTTAAGTTGTAATTTGTGATAACCTTACATTTTTTGAGTAATATATGCGTTTATTTGAAAGCTTTTCTGCTTTCTAGTATTCCAGTCTACTGACTGTAATGTAGAATTATAATTTTATGAACAAAAAGACACATTTACGACGATTGAACTAAGAACAGTTTCTCATTTTCAATTCAGTATTACAGAGAAAAGCTAATTACGTTCATTGAGCGTCGTTCAAAGTGAGGATTGAAAAGTAATGATTGGAGCTAGCAATTATAGTAAACATTTGCAAATCTGCAGTGTCTAAGTGACCAGGGTCATAGAGGGAAGACTCTTCCCGGGCCGGGACCTTGTGGGGTACGACAAGGGCCGGGATTTGCTGAAAATGTCGTTGTACGAATAAAAAACAGAAACCAAAACATGCAATATAATATATTTCTGAGTGACAGCAAGCAACTTCGTTTGTCCATGTACAGTAGTAGATATTTCCAATCTTTACTTCAATCCTAGTATCAGATGGTTCCTTGGCTAAACACTCAGAATTGTTTGGAATTGTCACTTGCTTTTCCATTTCTCCATCCATGATCTCCGTTTCTACTTCTTTCTAATCGGCTCATCTACGTTTTTGAAGTGATCCCACCTTCAGTTTACTTGAAATACATTTGGACTCCAATAATTTCAAAATAAAAAAATTGACACAATCCCTCAGCAGGGTAGGAATGGAGTATATATACTCTGAAACACAACCATTAGGTTTACATTAGAACGGAACGATCTCAATTGCCAAAGTCGCAATGTATTTCCTGGACTTTTCACGGACAAGGATTCATAACAATCAACATAAACAAACTATCTGTATACAAACTATCCTAATACTATTGATAACATGAAACCAATAGTTTGAGAAACTAATATGTATTTATTTATTCAATTATGTTAATCAAAAACGATTTTGAAAAACCAACGGAAACGCAAGTTAAATTTTCGACCATTTATAGAATATCACGTATCACAACTTTTTTTAATTTGCATGTCTGAAAAGTTATTAGCTTTATTGCGAAAGATCAAACTTTTCTTCCAAAATTGACTTAATGGTCTCAAAACCTGGCCTCTCATCCGGATCGATTTTCTAGCACATCCGCATTAATGCAAAGCTAAATTAAAAAGTATCCGGATGAAATAATTGTGCGACAAATATAATGAATAACGTTTTTTACCCACATGTTTTCAGGATTGTGCTCGGGAATGTCCAGTTTCAAACCGCTTTGGAGAGCATGAACAAACGCCTTGTTAAATGAAACCTGTGAATACGGAACCCAGGGGCTAAGTGACGCGTGTCCTGGTGCGTGATCGTCAAGTGGGCCGGACCACAAAATGGGCCGAACCAACAGGAGCGGAAATTTTTTAATATAAGACAATTCAAGTTTTTGGTGAAAGTTCAAAAGTGCATGCTCATTTACTGCTTAAATACTGTACGCTTACCGAAAAGATTCATTGTATAATAAGGAATTGAAATATTTGTATTGTAAATTACGTTTCAAGTCGCTTGTTCTCTCAAATGAATTATTTATTTGTATTCTTAGAAAACCAGTAAGCGCATTAAAAGTTCAAATAAACGGTTATTAACTGAGGTAAATAATTCATCAACGGAGTAAAGCCATATGGTCGGTTCCACCTGAAAAATTTTTTTCATGTATTTTCAAAGTTTTTGCATAAATGTGACGTATATGTGACATGTAATTATTATGCCAACTTATGTTGTCTAAAGTTGCCCCAGTAGAGGAGTACGGCGATTTGTTATTTCAGTATGTGATGGGTGAATGAATTGGCCGTAAGTCGAAACGGAATTGGACGTGGAAACTTATTTTGCAAATGCACCATAGTAGGGTTGTTATTTGACCAAAATCTGGGTTAGTGACCATCAAGTTTTGTTTTTGAGAAAAAATATAATTATCATAAAATCTAATTTTTTAGGACTTATCTATTATTTTTTCGACTGTATCTCACAACCGGTATTATTTTGGTAACCAATGAAATATTGACCACTTGGAACAAATTGTGTTCTATTAATTGCAAAAGAAAATTTCTATTTTTTATAAATCGTTGAGAAGTTATGGTCGAAAGTGTTTGTTCTCGTCTGATTTTTTACCAACATTTAAGAATTAAAAGGTTCATAATTTCTGAACTATTACCTTTCGCTAAACAGTCATGGGTAATTCTGAAAGGGCAAAGCCTGGTTTACTTTCACTAGCAGTCTCAGGTTCAAAACCTTCGACTAAAAAAAGTGACACGCCAAAGTGTTACGCAGTTCCGGTGGGACGAATTGGGTACGTTTGCGGAAAAATTCCCATAACTTTCCATTTTTGCAAAATTTTTAAAATTTGAAAAACCCGATTTTAAAATATTTAATTTGAAACATTTTGCTGCTTTAATCACGAAAATTGGCCAGCCCACTAGCTTGCAGCGGCCATGTAAAGATTGCATGTTCATGTTTATCGGCGTCTAAGTATTTCAATTCTCAGTTTAAAAACTAACCTAATGTTATCGGTACGAGCTTAAATTTCTAAAATTCTGGTTTCTCATTACAAAAATATCAATTCTAGTCATCTTTTTACATCAATTTCGAAAGTCAAAATTTTAGGAATTGTAATGTTCAGACGCCGATAAACATGAACATGCAATCTTTACATGGCCGCTGCAAGCTAGTGGGCTGGCCAATTTTCGTGATTAAAGCAGCAAAATGTTTCAAATTAAATATTCTAAAATGGGGTTTTTCAAATTTTAAAAATTTTGCAAAAATGGAAAGTTATGGGAATTTTTCCGCAAACGTACCCAATTCGTCCCACCGGAACTGCGTAACACTCTGGCGTGTCATTTTTCTTAGTCGTAGGTTTTGAACCTGAGACTCCTAGTGAAAGTAAACCAGGCCTTGCCCTTTCAGAGTTACCCATGATTGTCTAGTGAAAAGTAATAGTTCAGAAATTATGAACCTTTTAATTCTTAAAAGTTGGTAAAAAATCAGACGAGAACAAACACTTTCGATCATAACTTCTCAACAATTTATAAAAAATTGAAATTTTCTTTTGCAATTAATAGAACACAATTTGTTCTAAGTGGTCAATATTTCATTGGTTACCAAAATAATATCGGTTGTGAGATACAGTAGAAAAAATAATAGATAAGTCCTAAAAAAATAGATTTTATGATAATTATATTTTTTCTCAAAAACAAAACTTGATGGTCACTAACCCAAATTTTGGTCAAATAACAACCCTACTATGGTGCATTTGCTCAATAAGTTTCCACGTCCAATTCCCTTTCCATTTCGACTTACGGCCAATTCATTCACCCATCACATACTGAAATAACAAATCGCCGTACTCCTCTACTGGGGCAACTTGAGACAATATAAGTTGGCATAATAATTACATGTCACATATACGTCACATTTATGCAAAAACTTTGGAAATCCAAGAAAAAATTTTTTCAGGTGGAACCGACCATATGGCTTTACTCATATTTATTTTAGACGAATAAAATTTACAAAATGCATCCTCTGTTTAAAATTCCACTTCGGTTTTTATAAAAAACAATGCACAGCGGAATATTATATGTAATAGTGTCACTGTCAGTTCGGTATTACTCATTCTAGCAAGTCTTTCAACTGGAATAGGTCTTTGAATTTTTCTTCCAGCAGTTTGATTTCCTTTAAAAGCAGGGTTTAATAAGCGTAAAACCGGATTTGATTTCAAGCGTAAATTTAATAAGCCTTTGACCGTTTTGAAATTACATTTATAGCTTAATAACTCATACACACTCCAGACGTGTATTCACCACTACTCTTACTGTCCTATTTATCTACTCACCACAGTAATCCAAGCTTCCTTGGAAGCAAGAAGCCCGTATATTATTAGCAATAACCTTGTGCTAAATTGAAAAATCTCAATGAAATGCAAGCATATGATCAACAGTATTTTAAAGGTGAAAGTAATGCATTTTATTTACCTCTATTGCCTAAATTCTAATATATTTTGCAAGACCTTTGGCGGTATACTGGTATACAGATAATCTGTAACAGTATTACTATTTAAAATATATACAGCAGCATCAATTCCACTCCACACGAATTGCAAAATTTGAATGTACTTTTGTTCCAGATTCATAAAATCTTACACATTAACATAAAAAATGTGTAAAAGAACTGATCAAGTATGATTGATTTAGTTACAGATCAGCAACTAGATTAATAAAAACGTTTGAAAGAGATTCGGCAGTGTTTATGAAGGTTTTTGGTACATTTGAACGCCAAAAATGCTGCAATTACGCTTGTCGGGGTGTTCCTATTCTACAGATTACAAAGATTGTTGGATGGTGGTTAATTGTATACAGAGAGGTAGTATAAAACTGCACATATTATTATGCTGCTCCGTAGTCCATCCGAAAGCCGGAAAGCCCAAAGTGTGCTGGTGAGTATTAACCCACAAAGAAACTTCATTCATTTCGTCTTCTACTCTACACTACACAAACATTACGTTTGCTGGCAAAATGTACTTATGTTTATCAAATTTAGTACAATTTTGAAAATATTACACATACGTTGCCACCATGAATTTCATCAATTTTCTCCCGACCGTCCTAATGAAATACGTCACGTCCACTTTCCCCTTTTGCCATTTCTTTGTCACCGTCAGTTTCTTACTTATCTTCACATTGCCCTCCATTTTCACTTCCCTCCAAACCTTTACACATCTTTTTACTAATCAAACTCAAATTACCCGGCGGATCCCTCCAGATCCAAGTCGCAAGCCATCTCCTCCATGGCAGTGCCAATTGCCATGTTAGACGAGGACTGTTCCGTGATCTGCATCAAATTTCGTGACAAAACTTTCTTAGCTGTCCTCGCACACCTCAAAGATACACATGACTTCATGGACTGTCTGAAATTTAGTCTTGATACTGTGGTCACTTCCTAATCCTTTATTCTCCACACACGTAAACTTATCAGTGCTTATCGCAAAGATGTTGTTGACTATAGAATTTTTCTATGCAATCCCGGGGTTGCCTCAGGAAACCAAAAATGCTTAACTCGAATTTTTACATTCGCCAGGACACCGGAGTAAATGTCAGCCGAGTCGAAAACGACCAACCACCTTTAATTAAAAAAATGAAATAAAGTCTAGCCCAATTCCAAAAAAATGGTACAGTATCAACTAAATGTTTTCATTTTTAGCATTTTACATCCCGTCATATTGAAACCAAAAAAAATGTGATCCGTAAAATCCCTCCCTAAATATTCCATCTCCATTACGCTTCCACTTCAGTAGAAAAAACTCTGGGTGGCCAGCAGAGACAGAGCATCATAGGTAGACACCAGGAATGTTTAATTGAAAGTTCTACGCAAAATCAGTTAAAGGCAAGTTAGTTGGAATGGAGTGCGTTTTGAAAGGAAGAAACCTAAATATGTGAAATTATGAATTTTGAATAATAGCTAAGATAAGACGACAGCTCGACAACAGGGTTTGTTTGGCAGCAATTATATAATCATAGATATTAGACGAAAAACATTAGTGGATTCCGTAATTATTCTTCCAGTTTAATAGGAAAGCGGCAAGTGAATATAAGCAAATATCTAGTTAAAAGCGAGGAAGGTCTGAACCGAAGTTAAATATATTCTAGTCGCTTCTACCATTTCGATAATAAATTGAAGAACCACAATAACTAAAGAGCAAGATACATCAATTTAAATTCTAAAGCTACCTCCAACTTTACAAAAAACTTAGCTATTGAGTACATCAAATACAGACTATCTCAAGATGACAGTTGGAAGTAGAGAACGGACTTCACACTCGAAGAAATAATTATTCTGCTTAAAATTTGTTGCAATGCAAATTATTTTCGATTTCACGATCAAGTATATAAACAATAGAATGGTCTACCGATGGGATCTCCACTGAGCCCCGTTGTTGCAGAATTCGCCTTACAAGCATTATAGGACAACGTAGTAAGATTCCACAAGTTCATCAAGTTTTGGAAACGGTTTGTGGATGATGTGTATGCTATAATCAAATCACGAAAAATTCCCGAAATACAAAAAGACCTTAACAGTTACCATCTTAGCCTTCAATTCACCGTTGAAACCGAGAGAAAAGAACAACTAATTGACGGCACGTTCACTGGCATACCATTCTTAGATGTTTTTGCATATCGAAAAGATGACGATTCCATTGGTCGTTCGATCTACAGAAAACCAACGCATACAAATAGATTTCTTCACTATACCTCGTGTCATCCAATGGCTCATAAGGTCTCGGTGGTGGATGGTCAGGTTCATCGAGTCCTCAAACTATGTGATGAGATACATATACCAAAACATTTGGAATTTGTATCATCCATTCTTCAAGAAAACGGTTATTCCAATAGTCTTATCAAAGGAAGAATTGTCATTCAAAAAGATAAGGTATCGAAGGAGAGTGAACGTGTATCGCCATCAGGTAAAACTGATGAATACTACCAAAAGCGTGCTATTTTGTCATACGTAGGGAGACTGACGGATGACCTAGCTTGGCACTTCCGAAAGCACACTTAACTCGAAATCAGACACGTAACCTCGAAACATAATCTCCAGCTTCGTTTGTAACTTTAAAGACAGGAAGTCAGAAATTGAAGCTGGTGTATACGAACTTCTTTGTGATGGCAATGATTTAGAAGAATGTAGCCTAAGATACATAGGAGAATCGCGACAAGGCGTCGAATATACATACATGAACAAACCAACACATGCAGAATATTCGAAATGCTAACACCGAAGAATCAGCAGTGGCCAGACATGTTTGGGAATCGGGACACCAAATTGATCCTAAAAAAGTCAAACTTATCGACAAGGAGAGCAACACAACACGGAGGAAAATTAAAGAAGCCCTATGGATAAAATACTCCAAGAATACCATGAACCGAAATCAAGGACAATCCATAAAGCCTGGTTGGACTCACATCCTTAAGAAAAAATTTTTAGAACACCGGAAGAAACTGAGGAAACGAACCATATAATTGTTTGCAATAATTTGTTATAATTTTCTTGTATACTGATTCTCCTACTCCGTTTGTTTTCACATCTAATTTGTTAATGCCCTGAAGAAGATGACCGTGTGTTGTCGAAAGCTCAGCAAATATAGAATTTTTACCACTTTCAATCCCGTTTTCACATTTATAAAAAACTAAGCGTTTTTTAATTATCACAAAATCGTCAAACTGTGTTTATTTTGGTGAATCAAATATACTTAGCGAGTCGTCACTTATAATCCTGGGCCATTGAGAAAATGCGCCAGTAGTATGGCGTAAAAGCGGTGGAGAAAGGCATAACAAAAACTAAGTTTAACATACTTCGTGACAGTAATTTCCACCTCTTCCCCTTCACTCAGCAGATCCTCCGCAGTACTTATATTGTCCTCCCTCCAATCATTTTCTGACGAGGCTATGAGGATTCTGCGGTCTAATCCTAATTCCGGAATCCTCCTCTTCCACACTTTGACTCCGGGCATCAGCCCTTGGCGGGTCTCCCCCTTTTATCACCCTCATCCTCCAGCAACATTTCTACTGCCTGTTTCCCTCCGCCAACTTCTCCTTGGAGTGGCACTCCTTAATAATCACTCCAAAATCCCTGCGTTCTCCTTTTCTATCCACCTCCTCCAGAACACACCCCGGACCATTGCTCCCCGACCTTGACCCTTTCAAGTTATTAAAATTTACCCAATGCAGGCTTGTTCCCAGTCGGCCGCCCACCCCAAATGACAAATCCGACTAAATTTTAAAATAACAATATATTTAAAATGTCTTTATTTGAAACAACAGTTGTGCACTTTCTTTCACTAATATATAATACAGCCCTTTGCATCTAGGTATTGTTGGAAAACCGCATTCATAACTTCGTACTAATCAAGAACTTGTGCTACATTGCTGACCTTCTTCTGTCAGTTTTTAGGAAACGGGGTTGCCATAAATATTTGCTGGTCTAGCAACCATTATCTTGCTGGTTGATATTTTATGTCTAAGTGAATCAATACAAGCGGCTATCTATAGGAATGATGAAGGCGCTTTAAATGTTACTTTACAAAAATTGGAGTGCAGCTGTAGCAAAAAAAGTCTGAATGAGAAATTATGTCATTTCTATGTATTAAACTAATCGATTGCCATAAAACACAGTGTGTTTAACACACATTTTTGTTAGAAAGTTGTCGTAAATTTGCTTTATTACGAATTACACGGTTTTTGGGAACGAAGGAGATGATTTATTTGGTGTGGGAGTGGGGATGGATCTACCGGAACTTTGCTAAATGCGTGTTTTGATTGATTTTATGATTTTGAAGACTGAACTACACTTTCGGATATTCCAATCTTCGATATACTGCTAACTTGTTCTTAAAATTAAGTAGCAATTGCCACCTCATTTCTTCCTATGGTAATAGACTGGAAAAATCACGAAGGGCACCAATGAAACCATTTGACAAGCAACTTTTCATTACCATTAATACACGTTTTAGGCCACTTTCATTCATTTTATCATTTTATGTTTATTTTATGTCAACTGTCAGTTTAATCTGATGAACACTTATATCTCGCCGCCGCATCTCATCCATGCAACTAAATGTTGCTGAAGAATCGCAAAAACTGTTGTTTATTGCTCAGGTTAATCTACGGGTTTACAATTCTTTTAATTGATTGACTTGTAATGTAAAAAATAACTAATTTTATCTTAAAGCTTGTAAACAAATAGACTTTTAAATTTATTTTGCAAAAGCATGTTCTGGTCTTATTAATGCTATCTTATGATATTATGCTATAACAAGCCTTTACTGAATCAGAACTGTAAGAAGCAAAGTAAGGTAAGTTACTCAATCCTGCAATAAAACTGCTCCTTTGTATATTAAGACCAGAGCTAAAAATAATTGCGCAACATTTGGCTAGCTTTATAGTAAAGGCATAGTAAATATTTTATAAAGGCATTATTTCCGCAATTGTATATTTTTACCCTAAAAGAAAATTTTATATAAAAGTACAGAACATCTACCAAAAAACCAATAAGGTACTTACCCGGAAATGAAAAATAAAAAAGCATTATTTTTTTCTAAAAAAGGAGCAAGTTGTTGAATTTCTTTTAGTTTCGCTTTTAGCATCCAACTAGCATCGAATATTCAGCGTCCAATGCATTTGAATTTGACTTGAATACACAAGAATCATGCAGTTTTGCTAAGAAAATTCATTTGTCGTTCCAAATTACAGTACTAGAAACATTCGTGCAAATATGATCGATTTGGAAGATCCATTGCCTCAACATATTTGTTTAGTTTTTTATTTGTTGCCTGAGCCTTGAATAGGTCGTTTACAAAGACAAAGTGGATAAGTTTGTTTGGTGTGATTATACATAAATTATGTAACATAATTAATAGTATTGTTCTGTTGTCCATAGTACCTTTTTTCACTATTCTTCAAACCCTCCGTAATTAAATGGTGTTGCTTCATTCGAAACTTTTTTGTATAAGCAGACACAACTGAGCCATTAACCTGACAACTTGATTTAGTACATTTCTCCATTTCTATAATTAATTAATTATCCAGTATTTGCCGTATTTTGATATAAAAAATAACAGTGTTTTTTAACAAACGAGCAAAGTATATAGATAGCAGAATCAGTTTGTACGCATAGTACGTACAACATACTTATTAAAATTTTGTTCGTATAAGCTACAATGTAAAAGGCAAATTTTGCAAAGTTAGTTGGTCTTGCCACATCTCAGCCTTAAAATACATATATAGACATTTAAAACAATCAAATAATATCTGGGCTTCGTTCCAATAATTTTAAAAGTCATTTAAAAGTCGTTTAAAAAACAAGTAGATATATTTTAGTTTGGCTTAAACCTTTTTCTAGTTGTTTTTAATTTTGAGAAAGGTTGACTTCTATATTTGCTAAGACATTTTACTAATAGTTACAATAAATCAATACACGTGGGTAGAATTGGAATTTCCAACTTGGAAAAATAGTATGCGAAACTACTAAGTTATGCTTAGTCAATGCACATTAGTACGATGAGAAAATAAAAGCTAGAGTTACTCATTTTAATGGTTATAATAAAAGCTGTAAAGAATTTATATCAGTTTGGCCATCGGTTCAAGTACTAAAAGTCAGATTAAAATTCCATAACGTACAATCAAGTTGAAAATTGAAATTCAAAGACAAGATTGTACTGTGGTCAAGTAGCTACTATCTGATTATATTTGAACAAAGTCATACAAAGTAAAATAAAACAAAGCACCTATTATTGACTACAAATCTTAAAATCTTTAAAATGGTAACCTGTTTAATGTGGAAAGCTCTTGAGCTATTTGAAACTCTATTTTCAAAGTACACGTATAGCCATGTAATAACTCACGATATTTCTGCAGAACGGTATATAGTAGAGCGTCGTCTGCCAAAACTGATTATGTTTTACGTATCAAACATGTTAATAATAGTTAATGGTGGCTTTTGTGCGTATATTTTGATAAAACAATTTCTAGTTCAGTTTGAGATACCAGCAATGTTGATCTACCTGTTTGGCCAATATTATGTGTTAAGTGTGTTAACCGTGTGCTTGAATACTATTATGAAAACGCATGGGTCGGAATTTTTTGAGGACTATGTTACAAATGTGTGGGTACTGGATCGTTATTTCAGAAATGATAGTCGCAGCAAAGGATACTTTATGTCTGTCTCTGGATATCCGTTAATACGTTCAGGTGAGATGTGTGAATTTGGAAATGTTGAATCGTCTAAGCAGTTTTATTCGTCATTTTAACCTATTTGAAATTATACTACTTTCAGAGGCCATTAGAATATTAAAAGGAAAGCTCCCTAAGGATACACTAGGATATACAATGAATCTTTTGGTTATTTCACTATTCATTATGACAGTTGCTTTGACGCCACTGACCATATACTTGAATCTCGATCCTGCGTACTATGTCTTTAAGGATCTGTTTTCAACCCAACCTGGTTGGGTGTTTCTGCAGATTGCTGCTCGTATGGTGAATTGTCAGTGGATAGTATTTGAAGCAGTACGATCTCTATGTGTGTTTATTTTACCATATATTTCATTATTTAAGATTGTGTTCAACTGTCTGAAAGTAATTGCAAATAAGCCACCAAACCTTACTGGGCTAGGTGAGTATGCCAAGCTGCAATGCCTGAATCAGTTTGGATTTGAAAGTATTCGCAGAATTGCCATGGTACTGATGAGTACTGGATTTGTACTTGGCGTGACTGGTACTTGGATACTGGTCTCCGGATGGAAATTTATGCCAGTTTCGCTGTATGGTCTATTAACCGTGATTACGTTTGCAACACAAGTTGTGATTTCACAAACGCTACCGCGTGCTTGTATGTGTTATGTATACAGCTCAGAATTGCTTAAGGTACTCTGGCCGAGAAAAAATATCAAATATTTGAAACACATGCCGTCCGGACAAACGTCGTATATGAGAATGTGGAAAAAAACAATGAAAGCACAGCGAGCTATAACGTGGTTTTATGGAGCAGCACAATTTGATGAGGATACTTATCAAAACTTTTACGAAAATATGTTTGACAGAGCCGTAGATCTTATACTTTTAGCATAGGCAGTATTAGAACTAAAGGCGTAATTGTGTAATTCTTTCCCCAAAACTTTCACCCTTTTTTAGATCATAAAATTTTTAATATGGGCTTGGAAAAAAGTCCGTAAGTCGGATTTGAATGATAATGTGTGATGGATTTCTAAATTGTATGGGTTAAACTAGAATTTGGATGATTTTAAAATAGTAGGTTAATTGATAGCACAATTGTTACAAGTAATATTAAGCTTAGTTCATAACATTTTGAAGTTTTTATAATGAACAAAGTAGCCTGTATTTGTTAATTTCCTTGATTTTCACGCAACTTAGGGCAAAATAAGTATAACGTTGAATGTAGCTATTAATATTACATTTAAAGCAAACTTTTAAAACCTAAAAATTTCATGTATTCTTGTGTTCCAAACTATTCCTAATTTAATATCGCTTAGTTAATAGCTTTGTAAACCATATATCGTAAGACACTTCAATATATTTTTGGCACGTGTAATCACGACCCAAAGGCTTTTTACGGGATTGATGTAGACACGAATTCAGACTATATACTACCGCGACATAAAATAGTATGTGTAAAGTACTCTATTCTTTGGTTACAAAAGTGCAAGGCGCCAGAAAGTCGATCGATGAAATGTATTGAAACATTTCATGTGCTGTATTATTTGTTTCACGTCAAACCCTGACGGCATTACAGCATGTCCAAGAAGTAGGATGACAAAATGTATACATTTATTATAGTTTATATAAGAGCAATTTCAAGCAGACATAGTTATGCTTGGGTAGAGTAAACTTAGTAGATTTTTGTGATATATAAGTTATTTCAAAAGACTTTACGATATTGTAGTAGCTTGATGTTGTATACACCAATGCCGATTTTTATTTTTCCCGATTTTTTTACAACGATCATATTTAATCCTTTACCTACTCTCTCTCGTGAAGGTAATTGTACAGTTATGAACAATGGAAGAGTTCCCAAAACGTGGGCATTCAAATGAGCTATGAAACTAACTTTGAAACTGCGTACCAAGAAAATTATGAGAAATTCAATTTTTAGCCCTTTTTGAAAGAACACCAAATTTTTAAAACAAGTTCTTCCAAATGTTTGAAGTAGTCAAACTTAGCATACAAGCTATTAAATTATATTCGTTTATGCATTGTTTGTAGCCCATTTTCCTAGCTTTCAGACTTTGCAATGCAAAGTAATTGTAGTGATTGCATTGTAGAAAAAATCCTACCAATAAGCAAAAGCAAGTAATTTAGGATCGCTTGATCAAAAATCGTCTGTGCCCAAAAATGAAAGTAAAATAAAACTAATGTTCTGGTCTCATATTTTAGAGAAATGGATTGTACATATACTGTAGAAATCGATTCGCAGCCATAAGTTACTTGGAACATGCAATATAAGAATAAGTACACGCAGTACACTAAAATTTTAGTACCGGGAAATTTCGTAGATGGTGTCACCTAATTTAAAATGGCATTTTGGGAAAACGGAAGGTCACTGGATCGAGACGTTTTTTACACTTATACTCAAAGGATAGCTTAATCATAGTGTACTAGGACTGTTTGTTAAAAACGTGTTTGTGAATTTTTATAGTAAATTAAATTTTGTCATCCTACTTCTTAGACATGCTGTATTCTTCATTACAGATCATACCAGTTACATTCTATTATTTGTGTGAAATATGCTTGTATGAAGCAATGTGGAATGAGGTGAGGAGTGGACAAGAGACAAGAAGTGTGGGCAAAGGACGATACCAGAATGACTTTATTTTATAAACTGACTGAACTTTATATCATGGTTTGAGCACAGTGAAGCTGTGCTCGGACTAATTACCATAATGACTGAGACGACGGTGAGGCGGCTACTCAATTAGGATTTGGGTAGTAGCCGAGCTGGAAAATATTTTAACATATTTTACATTGCCCTTTTTTTTAATTTGAAGTACAATAGGGTTTTTTAAAAGTAGCTGGTGATGATGACGAGAGTGGATGACCGAGAGTTTTGGGTTGAAGAACCTGGAGCTGGAGCCGATGAATGTTAACTGAAGCCGATGAACCGTGAGCTGGAGCCGATGAACCGTGAGCTGGAGCCGATGAACCGTGAGCTGGAGCCGATGAACCGTGAGGTGGAACTGAGGCTGGTGAACAAAGATGATCGACGTGACGATGGAACGTGCGATCTCCTATCTGGACAAGATAGAGCACTGGACCAGTGGTGTTGATGATCCTTCCCGGAGACCATTTTCCTTCCCTTTTGGAGAAAAAAATGACCCACTCCGCTTGTGGAAACTGGAAATTCTCCATCTTGACGCTGCTGACGAAACTGGCTTCTTGGTGCTGTTGATATGCTTGCACTGCGGGCCTGATGCCCGGTTGGGGTAACGTGCAAAGCTTGTGACCTTGGGAAAGCTCGGCGGGGAAAAACGGCAGTTGTGGCGTGCGGTGTACAGCGGTACTGGAAAAGGAAGCTGGGATGACAATGGTCTGGAGGAACATCAGAGGCGGTTTTGAAGGCGCGGGCACGCATTTCCACCACGCCGTTGGACCTAAAACATAAGGAGAGCACCACACATGCTTAACCTTTTTTTATAATAGGAGCTGTCGAACTCGCCTGAAACGAGTTTTCTGTCATTTTCGGGGAGAAGCCGCTGCAGGATGACGAAACGGGTGAATGTTTCCAAAACCTTGGAAATGATGATTGAGAACGTGCTGTCCAGCATCATGTTGTCGGAAAAGGCTTAGAGGATACTGAGTTCTGGAGCTTTTTGGTGGTAGGCGTTGGTGCCGTCTTGCTTGGAGAAGCGTTGACCACCAATTGCTGCTGCGAAAATGTTGTGTGGGGAGGCGATGACGATAAGAGGAGAGGTACAATCCAGCTGCTGATCCACTTTGGAGCATTTTGCGTCGGGCAAAGGTTGAGCTGTAGTGGAGTTGAGCACTGCGTCCTCTGTACGTTGAATGTGGGTCTGGTAGCCTGAAATCTTGCCGGTTGAGGTGGAAGCTGCAAAAACGTCTTTAAACTCGTCGAGGAGGGTGTTTAGAGCAACTTTGTTACACTCGCCTTCGATTTGGCTTGCTAAGCTCGCCCAATCAATATTAATTCCTTTCAGCATGCCCCTGCCAAGCAGAGAGCCATGCTCACATACCGGAATACTGGTGCTGACTCGCTCTCCGTTGTGTTCCACCGTACAAAGGAGCTCACCAAGTGGGGCAAAAATCTCCTTGGTGTAGGTATGGAACAGCCGTCGAGATTTGTTGAGGGGTGGGCATCCAATGAATTTCCAAAAATCATGAGAAAGGATTGTGATTCCCGATCCTGTGTCGAGCTCCATGTCGTGTGGGAACCCGTTGATTTTGGTGGGGATTTTTATGATGTCTCCGACGTCGACTGATCCAAGGGCTCGTATATTAGTGATGATATACTCAACAAGTTGATGGTTTGAATTCACGGGGAGCTGATCACGCTGCTGTGACTGTTGTTGCTGTGGATTTTGAGGTGAGGACCTGAATAAGTCGGCTTTGCAAATGTCCCAACTTTCCACAGGCTTTGCATACAACATTGCGGTGGGGGCACTGACGCCAGGATGTGTGATCCGTTTCCCCTCAATTTGGACATGAAGAGGGGCGCTGCTGGTTACTACTGCTGGCAGAAGAATAAAAATTATGACCTTTATGGTTACTTTTAGAAAAGGACTTGCCCTGTTGACCATGTTGCTGATTATGTGGCTGCTGCTGGAACATCCAATTCTTGTTCCCTCTGAAGTGGGTGGTGGCCTTGTGGACTTGATCTGGAGGTGAGGACTCGGTGGAGGACTGTTGACGGATGAGGGCTGTGCTAGCTTCTGCTGTTTCCATTCCGGTGGCAATTTGTACCACCTTCTCTAGTTTCACTGTGTCGTCCTTGCTAAGGAGTGTCCGTTGAAGGCGTTCACTTGTCACTCCAAAAATTAGCTGGTCCCTTAGGCGGATGTTGAGTTCCGTTCCGAACCCGCAATGTGTGGCGAGCGAACCCGTAACGCTGCTAGGAACTGGGACACGTTTTCTCCGGAGCGCTGCTTTCTTCCCATGAACCGGAAGCGTTCTGCTATTTGCTTCGGGGCCGGTTTGAAATGTTCCATCATCTTGAGGATTAGGTCAGCCAACGGTGTCTTGTCAACTGCGGTGGGTGAACAAAGGCTGGTGTGGAGAGCATAATTTTTTATGTCAATGGAGGAAAGAAAGATTCCTCGGCAGCGTTTGCTGTTGGCCGGATCTGCAGGGTCCAGGGAGTTGGCAGCCAAGAAAGAATAGAATGTCCCGTTCCACACTTCAAAGTCATCAACTGAAGAGTCGAATGGCTGTAAAACTCCAATAGTGGCGGTGGCCATGACTGTTGGGGTGGATGCGGCAGCTGGGAAAGGCTTCTTCTTCTTTTTTAGAGATGGTGGTGTGCGTGTGTGCACTGTTGTTGGTTTTGGCGTCTTGGGCGTTTTCGGCTGTGGAGGAACCTTTGGTCCTTTCTTTTTTTCAGGTGATTCTGTTGGAGGGTCTTCTACAACATCTGTGGAGTCTGTTTCGTAGTCGGCGTCCTCCGGATCACTAGTAGCAGTAGGATCAGCAGGCTTGGATTGCTCTGCTTTTTAGGAGGCATGGGAGCAATGCCAAAAAACTTAAAATTTTTTCTTAGCGGTAGGCGAGGGGGCGAAGTGAGTACGTTTCAACCACCTCGTCGCCAATGTGAAATATGCTTGTATGAAGCAATGTGGAATGAGGTGAGGAGTGGACAAGAGACAAGAAGTGTGGGCAAAGGACGAAACCAGAATGACTTTATTTTAGAAACTGACTGAACTTTATATCATGGTTTGAGCACAGTGAAGCTGTGCTCGGACTAATTAACATAATGACTGAGACGACGGTGAGGCGGCTACTCAATTAGGATTTGGGTAGTAGCCGAGCTGGAAAATATTTTAACATATTTTACAGTTTGCTTTATTCTTTGAGAGCAAGAAACTATGCATGATTTTAAAAAACTTTTTTGTTCAAGAGGCAAAACAAGTAGTTATCTGTAGCATCTAAATGTTGTTTTTAAAAAAACATTGTTAAAACCCCAAAGACAAGTCTTATATATAAAATTCTATAGTTTAGCTACCAAACTTTAGCATAATATAAGTTAAATTACAAATTTGCGTTAGATTATTTTACATCTAGTTAGTTTTAGTTTAAATTATGATACTCTTATTAAATATTTACTGGTAGACTGTTTTGTAGTGAAACTGCTATACGATGTTTAGTTATACTTCGAAATTTGTTTCTATTTTTACGTTCACTTTTTTTCAATCTTCTGCAATTCCATTTGAAAAACAACGGTTGCGACGGTTACAACGGTTGCGACGGTTACAACGGTTGCGACGGTTACAACGGTTGCGACGGTTACCACGGTTGCGACGGTTACAACGGTTGCACAGTAGGCCTAATTACACCAAATACAACCGAACCAGCAAGCAAAGCTTACATCAGCTTTTACGGAAAAGCAAGCCATTGAAGACAAACGTGTTCTTTGGCTGATATATTCCTCGGAAAAAATCAATTTTGTATTTGATCCGCCGTCATCTGAGAAACTGAATATTTCCACAAAATACTTTAGATTCTCCCCTCGGCTAACTGAAACAAACTGCATAGCATTTATTCTACTCACCAACAATTTGGAAGAAACATCAAGTTCTATTTATCGTTCTGAATATGAAACATCCCCATATGTTCCGTTCTTCATTAGCGTTTCTAAAATATCTTCAACATACTCGCCATTAATGGATCAAATGACTAGAGAGCTTAGCAACAAAAATCAACTAGAAGGACCATTTGGAGCTACACTTGTATTTTTTGAATATCCCGTTACAACTACCAATCGTGCAATATTTTGCTAAACTTGTACAACTGTTCAGGATCGACTTTTCTTTATATTTCAAACCGATATCTCGTCTTTACTCATGATAAGTGCTAAAGTCAATTTCAACGTACACCGCAGGTTTGTAACAATCTCGTATTTGTTTTCTCTTGACTCCGAAGAAGACACAAAGTGTTTTCAAACCTCGGATTCTCTAGAAAATATAAAAGAGTACTATAATTCCTTTCGTACCTGCGCAAGGCAGTTACCTTTAATGTCACCACTAAACCATTTTGCAAACGCCACACCAACAATAAACAGCTTCAGTATGACAGAAGATCAGCAGTATGAAGCAGCTTGGATAGTTAATGGTGTTTTTGGAGAAGGCATGTTCCCCAAGCTTCCTAATGAGCAAATATTCACTACAGACGTAAGTGTTGTATTTATGGAATCGAGACACCTTGGCGTCTTATAACTTGTTTGAAGGCCAGTAAACTAGCTCACGCAAATTCAAACATTCTAGACATAATTCCGCTTGATATAATAGCTCTTGCAACAGTTGTTGTTGTAATGTATACACGTATGTTAAACAGTCTAGTTAACGGTTTAAAGATTTATTGGTTATTTTTGGGAATTTCTGTCAAGTTTAAATATTCTCGCAAGCTTGTTATGGTCACAATACTACTAGCAACTTTAATTGCTTTATCATGGCAAGTTTGGATTTCTGCTGATGCCTTGAGGCTAAAAGATTTTCCAAATGATACAGAATTGCTATTCAAGGACCATCAAATTTGGATAAAGACAGACTGGATCATCAAGTTCCAAGCCGTTTCAGAAGAGCGCAACTGGATTCATGTGTTCTATGGTCGTACACACACAAAGTGGATATACGATGAAGCCAACCATCCCATGAACATATATAATGTATGTATATGACTGGAATATTTGCACAATACTATTTTCTAAAAACTACAAGCATTTCTACAAATCTGACACTGATTTTGTCCGGGTTGCAAATACAGATACAGTTGGAAGATACATGTTGATTTCGCGAAGTTTGCACGACATTACTAATGTTGAGATCTAAGTGCCAATAACGACTTAATTGTTGCTTTTGTTGCTCTTCTTAAATACTTGAACAATGATAACCTTTTAACCTGGTACATATCACCATACACAAATATTAGCGGCTTGCAACTCCTTTTAACTTTCAGAAAACGCCGTGTCTCTACTCTTGTTTTACAAACACAAGACGCATAACTTGTCCAAGAGTTTATTGTTTTGGAAGATTCATAATTTAACCTACCAATAAACCTGACAAACAGGATATAGGAAACTTGCGACCCCACATGTTTGTTCGTTTGATACCCCACATGCCATGTAGTTTTAAAATGCTAGAACTCTTGCACTTTTTTGGCTTTAACGGTCAAACGGTTATGCAGTTTGAAAAATTGACATCCAAATCGTTAATTTGATCAAAAACGGACCTAAAATCATGTGCCGCATGCTATAGGCCATTTGGTAAAAATTTGAAATCGTCGTGACCTTTGACCTTAGAGTTGACCTTTTGGAATCATCTTCAGAATACATTGAATTATGTTGCCTTCGAAGTGTTTCCAAAAGAATTTTTCAAATACCTTGAAAAATGCGGCTTCTGGAGCCTTCAAATCATAAAAACTGCTATAACGGCCATATGATTCCAAATTTTAAAAAATGGACGTTGGATTCGTTAATTTGATTAAAAACTAATCTATAATCATATGCCACATGCTATATGTCACTTGTAAAAGTTTTGAAATCGTCGTGACCTTTGACCTTAGAATTGACCTTTTGGAATCAACTTCAGATAAGTTTGAATTATGGTGCTTTTGAAATGTTTCCAAAAAGAATTCTTCAAAATTCTTGAAAAATACGCGTTCTGGAACCTTCAAACCATAAAAACTGCTATAACGGTCATACGGTTTCGAATTTTGAAAAATGGACATCCGATTCGTTAATTTGGTCAAAAACTGATCTATAATCATGTGCCACATGCTATAGGTCACTTGGGAAAATTTTGAAATCGTCGTGACCTTTTGACCTTAGAGTTGACCTATGGTGCCCATCTTCGAACTCATCCGAGCGAGGATGCTTATAAACAATATGCAAAAAGAATTTTTGAAAAAAGTTGAAAAATGCGGCTTCTAGAGCACCAACAGACGGACAGACGGACAGACGGACAGACAGAAGGACAGGACAAAACTAATAACTTGCTTCTCAAGTCGCAAGTTAATAATATCTAAAGTAAACATCCAACCAGCATTGGCTAGTATTAATGAACACAGCATAATTACTCGCAAAATTTTGGTCATATCAGCCCACTGTGTAAAAAGGCTAATTGGCTAAAGGCTAGGTGTAAAAGACTGGGCACAAACACTGAGCTTTACAACATGACACACCATACAAAGCACACTTAATGAGTCGGTTAACAACTTCAGAAGAATTTGCAATGATCTGTAAATTTGCAGCAAGCTTTCCGCAGTACGAAGACCTTGTAGAGTTTTTATATCTTGGTGTGTAATTTTCGGGAACAATTTGCATTTCGTTATGCACCAACGGCTCTAGCATAAAAAAAGCTAACGGAGGAATGCCTTGGAGAAACGATAACCCGGCAATCATTTTGGCTACTAAATACATGTTAATTAGACTATACACCATGTACGTGAGCATTGTGGTTAAAGCTCCAATAAAAACTGAATTCCAGGGAATCAGGCGTTCAATACTGTGATAAGCGTAGGCTGGATCGTGTGGAAATGTAAAAGCGGATTTCTCAATAATGAAACCTGCTTGAGTCTCTATGATAGCAATAGCAAAATATGACGATAACACAATTTTTGCGCGTTTTTAACTAAATCGCAGTGGCAGTTATAATAGTTGATTTGATGGGCTGCAATAAAACCTAGCGCCGCTAGGCTAGCGGTGGCATAAAATGTGATAGCCAATATGATGCACGAACAAAGACATGTATATGCTCATACTCGCTGAACCATAGACTAACGACAGCTCATTGGTTGATGCAGCTGAAGTTCTGGACGAGAGCTAAGTAAACCAAGCGTCTATTTTTGTTTAGTATAAAACCTGTTGCTGATATTGTCCCCAGAACACAGCCAAGCAATACATGTGTTTATTAATCCAACCGTTCAATATGCAATAAATGCAATGGAATATAAAAGAAATTACATGTGTGATGGCAAGACAAGGTGTAAGAGTTCTGCCTGGAAGAAATGTATACATACATTCATTCGTACGGTTGTACTATATGCATGTTATAACTTAATGTATCCAAACAAAATAATTTCCTTGTAAGGTACCCACACGGGCAAAAATTGCTAATCGGGAGGATGCACCTGTTGCTACAGGTAAAAACGAAAAAGGACAGCAGCCAAACCAGAATGGCCGATTTAAACGCCCGACAAAACAGCTGGCGGCCTTTGACTTTGATGCCAAAGCGGAAGCATTATTAAAGTACAATGTGGACCTCGGATATAAATGGCGTGAAAAACATAAAGACAGTAAAAACGTCGGCGTCGAATAATGATTTACATATTTTGCTTAACCAGGACGTCAGCGTTCCAGCATTGGCTGCAGCTGCGCAGGAAGAAAAGATGTAAGAAATATAGTGCACAAAACTGTGCAGTGTTTGACTAACACGAAAGTCTAAGAATTTTTTGTATAAAACGTGTTAAATGACAAAAATGGAAGATTGCAGTAAACGAATTAATGCAGAATTTCCAAAAGTCACATTTAATTAAATATACTATATTCGTAAATGCAATGTACTAAATTCAAATGGACATGCTATTTATAAAATTATATCAATAATAAATTACATAATATGTGACCTAATATCTGCATGTCTCATATATACGGTTAAAATATTTTTAATATGAGTACAAATAATGTCATCATTTCTGGAATATAATTTGTTAGCTAGCACAGTTTTTTATCTAAAGTTATTGTGGCTGCACATGTGGCTCTTAATACCAGGCTTATCAAAAAGTTATATTCTTCAAACTACGATATTCATTGAACTCTATTTATTTCTCAAACAGCTCAACCAGTTTTGATGAAACGAAGCTTTGGACATTCGGAGGTATGTATGTTTTCACATTATCGCTCGAATGAAGTGACCAAATAGGATGAGACAAAAATTTGGTGCTTACCAAAAACTTTGAAAACTCAGTATATATGTTTTTAAATTAATGTTTATGACGAATTGCAAACGAGCTCATTATGTGTAGTCATATTTTTGAAATTTTTTCAACTCAGGCTGTTATTCAGCAAGCCAATAAAAACTGCACTGTTATCAAAGTATTTCGCGTTTATTTTCCAAAGAATTTTATTTTCAATAGGTTTTGATATATCCGCATCAAATAGTAAATAAGCATTAATTTTGCACCTCAACCATTGCACATATTAAAATTCAGAGCACAGTTTTAAGCATGAATTGCATTCATTAGAAGCTGAAAATTTATAACGTAATCCAACACAGAAGCAAAATAGTTAAATTTTATTTCCTGATCTACACGCAAGTTCACGCTGCCAACCTTTATTGAAATTTCTCTACATGTTCTCAAAACCTTCTTAAAATACCACTTTCTGTTTGTACTAGGCAACTCATGCTTCAACTTATATTGCACCAAACATTTGCTTCTTTCCTCAACGTAACAAGTCTGTTTAAAAGTTGTCTGTATACCAACAAAACCAGCAATTGTTACCAAAATTGCCATGCACATTGTAATCCAGTCTTGTAGTTTCAACGCTAACAAAACCACATTTGCCGAAATTACCAGTACTAAAAATTCCAATGATAAAAACCACTGCAAAAAGCTTGTGGTTGAATCATTAACCGAGAGATATGCAATGGTAATCTTTTTGTATTCTGCAATCTTATCCATAAAGCTGCCCTCATTTGCTGGTGCATCAACTTGGTCTCTAAGTCGACTTGCTAAAGAGCAGCCTGTGAATATGGTTAGTATATTAATAGCTCGAATGTTTGTATTCATTAGCAACGAAGTTATAATCATTCCAAGAACTCTGGCAAAGTTGAAGCTAGTATGTTGACAAACCCCATTTTCCGGTCCAAGCCAACAAGCACAACTAAGATACATTGGATCCCACTTAAATGCAATTACAACTGCTACGTTCAATATATTACTAAAAAAGTGAGACAATACAGCAGAAACTAAAAAACAACCTAGTTCGTCGAATGGCTGTCCTGCGGATTTTTTCCTTAATTCCTGATATTGTAATTTCAACGTGGTAATTAGACTAGGTTTTTGAATGGCAGGTAACTGACTGACAGATATTTCATAGTTTGTTAGAGCGATCAGGTCTTGGCCATAATGACTAAATACGTAATCGAAATCGTAAATCGTAAACCTACTGATGCAAAGAGCAGTAGCACAATGGCGTGGTGACTTTTTACTGGCCCATTGTTTGGTTTTTCAACCCAGTTGTACATGCAGTACATAATACACGAATAATTTATTACTAGAGACAATACATTCAAAACGTAATATCTAAGAAGCTTTTTACTGTGTTTTGGGAGTAGCACCCACCTCTGCTTTTTTATATCAAAGTGAACCCAATATGTGAACGGGTTCAGTAGGTTTAGCTGATTGTTTAAGTAAAACGATGCTGATACTAGGACGCTGGCCATATTGTTGTACAAAATTTAAAACGCAAAAATTACGGAATTCGATAAATAAAGTGCCATCAGTTAGAAAAGACTGAAGTAAAAATGAATCTAAAAATGTGGAGTCAAGAGGATGCTATTTAGGTATAGTTCAAAAATTTAGAAAAACATGTTTTTCTAGCATTTATAAACTTTTATGTATAGTCTTATCACAATAGTTTGAAATTAGAAAGTAGCTCAGCATTAAGTTTCCATAGATGTCAACTAAAAATAATCATGAGCATAATATCTAAAAAAGCAAACCTTGTTTTTGCTTTTGCAAAAATAATAATTTTGGTAGAAATGTAGAGATATATCGCTCAATAAGCATAAAATGTTAATCGCTAGGCAGTCGATTACTATTCTTATCTAGTCCTAGTCTAATATAAGATACTACGTCTTATTGTTAGCAATCTAAAAAAATAGTTGCTGACGTACTATGCTTATAATGATATTTTAAAAACTAGTAGCACTACTTCAAGCACATATGAGTAAGACTACGTACATATTTTTACAAAGCATCAGAAGGTAAGACGGACGCTATTTTTATAAAAATAAAAAATTCAGACAGAATCTAACCTATGTGTTTGTATGTGAGAATTTTGATAATTTGTACAAGTTTTGACAAAACCTTTCGTTTCTAGATACACGCAATTTTGACAAGGATCAATATTATCGACTTCAAAAACCGATTGTCTTTTTATCTAGATATCTTGATATTTATCTAGTACATCCAATAGGTGTGCCTCAAGTAGGCATTCAAATTAAATTGGATCACTAAGGGGATATACGACGACATCTTAAAACTATTTTATTGCATATAGCCATTAAGGTAATTCTTTCGTTCTGGTTCAGAGAAAATATTTTGTGTTTGACACGGTTTGATAAGTTTAGCTTAGTTCAAGCGTCTCGGTAATGTTCACATTTACCTTGTGTAATAAATCGTTTTTAGCTGTCAAAAACACCTACGCAAAACCATCCATGGTATTACGAATGGTGAACGATTTTCTGTCTTTCTGTCAAAGTAAACTCAATTGCAATTGCAAAGTAAATGCATATTCGTCAATAATTAAGGTAAGGAAGCAAGAAATGCCACTTAATACCTAAATTTGTAATAGAGAAGAAATAAGACTTCACATATTGACCGGCCAGCTTGATATGTAATGATAGATACTAATTGTATATGATTAACAAAACTTGGAAAAACCTAGGTTAGATATTCATATTTTAGAATATACGGCGTTCTTGAACTAAATATTTATTTTATTAGCATATTGACTAGAATTCAGTTTTACAAATTACTAACAAATAGTCAAAACAAAGATTCATAAATGCATTTCTATTTTTAAGAGACTTTCTAGAATCAAATTTCTACCATTAAAGGAATATTATATAGTTAATTATTCATTGCCATCAACAAGAAACATTGGAACAAAGCAAATATTTAATACCTTTCTCTGTAAATTGGGATAATGTCGACTAAAACAAAATAATTTGCTTTATTGACAACACCACTCGAACAGTTCCACGAACAACTCCTTTGCGAAAAATTAGCACTCTGGTTCTTCCAACAACAAAAAAGCTTCCAGAAGAAATTATTATAGGCTTGCACAATCTTGCAAACTTTTTCATAATACTACAATTTCTATCGTTCTCCCAGTGGTGTCGCTTCCAGGAATTTATAGTTTTGTTTCCACCAACTTGAATCATGCTACCAATATGTGTCTTTGTACTATTTGGAAGTTAAGACAAACATAAAATAAATAGCACATATCTGAGTTTACTAGTGGTTACCTCCAACTCCAAAGACAAACTGAACGGAGCTGAATCATAGCAAAACTGTGGGTTCTTAGTGCAACAAATAATCATTTCCGATTAAATCTAACAAACCGGAATTTATTTTTAGTTCCATTTAACTCACTTCGTTCCATTTTATAAAAACCAAAACCATTAGTGGTAAGCTTGGAGCCAACCAATTTCTAATTTTTCTCACGTTTCCCGAAATCCATTTACTAGGTTTAAGCATTTTTCAGTGCTCTTATCTATTAGTAATTTTTTTGATTTATTTGGGAGGGAGGGTTCGTAACTTAACGTAATGAACTAAAGATGAAACAAGTTAATAATTTTTGGTCATCTTCTCCACTTCCCTCTTGGGCTTCACATTTCCCTTCATTTTTACTTCCCTCCGAACCCTTCCTTTCTCCACTTTTTTATTTTCTCAGTCACCTCAAAAGTCTCATCCAATGTCTGTTGATTTAGAAAACTTCCTTCTCTTTATCGTCACCAGTCCTCAGCTCCTTGACATCTCCTCCTCGAATTATTTCGAAAACGACCAATTAATTAAAGATGAAAATCAATTTCAATGGCAGAATATTCATACTAAAGGTCATACGCAGCTGCCTAACGCAGAACAATATCCTGAGCAGCTTGAACCGCAAATAGTCTACCCACTGAATCTAATTTGACAGATAATTACCACGACCTCGAGTAACAAACTCTGGAACAATGTACTCGGGCTTTCAATAATTCCCACCTCTCTGTGTGCACTCAACAGTTCTTCCAAATATCTCAACTCCTTCCTCCAATCATTCAGGTGAGAAGGCAATATGCAAGGCTTCTCTATATTCTCAGTACTTCCATTTCCACACTAGGACCTTAGCCCTAGTCCGTCTCAGTGTCCTCCTATTGTCACCCTTATCCCATAAAAATCCCTCCAATCCTTTCGCTTTCACCGCCAGAGCCTAAGCTACAAGGGTCATAGAGGGAAGCCCTTGCCCGGGCCGGGACCTTCTTAAGTGGTGATGGGGCCGGGCTTTTGCTACCGTACCTAGTGCTCAATATAAAAGCACAGCGACAATCCAGTGTTTATAATGATACAGATTACTGTACAGGTTGACGGGACCATTTTAGCATCATATAATAACATATCTTTCTGACTGAGCAATAAAAGTTCTGAATAAGTATCAGGCTTATCTAAGTTATTTATTTTTCCTTTTTTTTTGCATTTTTAAGTTAACTTTGTTATAAACTGTGAAGTTTTTTTTTACTTTTAAAGACAGATCGTACTTTAGTTGTAGCTTTCTGTCTGATAGAAAACTGACTTGTAAAATAAAACATGGTAATCATGTAGTAGAGAGTAAGCTTGCCGAAATTTGGCAAATTGACAACATATTCGTTAATTTGGTCAAACACTGACCTATAATCATGTGTCGCATGCCATAGGTCACTTAAGGAACTTAAAAATCCGCCGTGACCTTTGACCTTAGAGGTCGAATTTCAAAAATCGGGCTCCGTCCTGCACAGGTTCCAGTGACCAGAAACCTTTCTACGTTAACAGAATTCCAAAAAAAATTCACTGGAATAGTGATATGGTGTTTACAAAACTTGACCTTCAAATAACGGTCAGGCGATTTCGAATTTTGGCAAATTGACAACATATTCGTTAATTTGGTCAAAAACTGACCTATAATCATGTGTCGCATGCCATAGGTCACTTAAGGAACTTAAAAATCCGCCGTGACCTTTGACCTTAGAGGTCGAATTTCAAAAATCGGGCTCCGTCCTGCACAGGTTCCAGTGACCAGAAACCTTTGTGCGTTAACAGAATTCCAAAAATTTATTACTGGACTGCCGATACGGCGCTCACAAAACTTGACCTTTGAATAACGGTCAGACGATTTCGAATTTTGGAAAACTGACAACATATTCGTTAATTTGGTCAAAAACTGACCTATAATCATGTGTCGCATGTCATAGGTCACTTAAGGAACTTAAAAATTCGTCGTGACCTTTGACCTTAGAGGTCGAATTTCAAAAATCGGGCTCCGTCCTGCACAGGTTCCAGTGACCAGAAACCTTTGTGCGTTAACAGAATTCCAAAAATTTATTACTGGACTACCGATACGGCGCTCACAAAACTTGACCTTCAAATAACGGTCAGGCGATTTCGAATTTTGGCAAATTGACAACATATTCGTTAATTTGGTCAAAAACTGACCTATAATCATGTGTCGCATGCCATAGGTCACTTAAGGAACTTAAAAATCCGCCGTGACCTTTGACCTTAGAGGTCGAATTTAAAAAATCGGGCTCCGTCCTGCACAGGTTCCAGTGACCAGAAACCTTTGTGCGTTAACAGAATTCCAAAAATTTATTACTGGACTGCCGATACGGCGCTCACAAAACTTGACCTTTGAATAACGGTCAGACGATTTCGAATTTTGGAAAACTGACAACATATTCGTTAATTTGGTCAAAAACTGACCTATAATCATGTGTCACATGTCATAGGTCACTTAAGGAACTTTAAAATTCGCCGTGACCTTTGACCTTAGAGGTCGAATTTCAAAAATCGGGCTCCGTCCTGCACAGGTTCCAGTGACCAGAAACCTTTGTGCGAAAACGGAAATTCAAAATTCAATCTGGTGTTAGAGATATGGCTGTCACAAAAAACCACTCAGGCAATATTAGTAGTAAGACAAGCTTACTAATAAACAGGAGATTGGTTCCAGATACTTAAGTTGGCATTGTCGATAACAACAACAAAGGGTTGTAAGAGTGACATGAGTTTTAGAATCGGAGGTTCTAATACCTTTTTTATTTAATTACATGGGATTCCAGAAACAAAGTGGTGTCACCAAACGCACTCAACGCCAACGATTTATCAGTTGTTGACTCTTCAGAAATTTATAGTTAATGTTCATTTAAAAACAAAATATTTGAGATATTTAAAAAAATATTTGATTAGCCAGTAAACTTCATCTATAAAATGGACTCACGGGTCAGATCAATTCAAAATTCTAAAAATCGCCAAGTAGGACCAAATAATTATATTTCGTCGATTTCATATTAGGTTACCGAGCATCAAAAAACTCCATTGTGCCTGCTATGACTACTTAAAGCAAGTAGAGTTCTAATAAACATTTATAAGTATATTTTATGCTAACTATTTGCCGAACTAAACTTGCAAAATCCTGTAAGCGTGCCTTCGGAAATGTCGGATTTTAGGGTCACAAGCATTTTACTAGAAGTGTAAAGTAACTTAACGAACATATTTTACAAACTGTATGATGTGCCCATCCCAAAGGTTCTAAAAGCCAAATTACCAACTTTTCTCAATCGACTTATTCGCTAGTGAAGGCAATAATATTTCTTTGGATAAATATTTTTTCAACCTCATGCTCAGAACCTTAACGACATTAATTGCGGAAACAATTTATGTGTATAATAATTCAAAATGCCTTCACGATGTTTATCTCACCGGGTACAAGTCTACCATTTCACAAGTGTAATATAGCAATCTTTATTTGTACAATTTGGTCAAAGGATGATTTGATGTTGCATTATTAAAACTTGGGGAAAACGGTCTGCATAAAGCTAATTGCAGGGATTCGAAATATCATAATACCTTTAACACTGATGGAAGGGAACTGGAGTACAAATCTAATTAAAAATCTTAATTTCCATGCACTCGTGCAGCTTCAAATTTTGTTGAAAAAACATGTTTCCAGCTAAATTGCCACTTGCCTACATTGCATATCCTTTGTTATCAGAGTTTTTCGTATTGGAAGATTCACATAAAATAGTTATCAATCCGACAATGACAACCGACATTCTTCTTGTCAGAGGATTCTTTTGGGATGATATATTTATCTTTCTTTAAATTGAAACACGTATTATTTGAAAAGTTATTATAAGTTTTAAATTGAAACTCAAAGAATTTAAGGAAGCGCTGTTTAACAAAACCATCAAACAAGAGCCCGTTGCTGAATAAGGTATTTAAAACAAAAAACCGTAATTTGGATATTCCAACAATAGTGTTAAATGCTTTTAAGAGAAGTTTTACAATTTGAATCTTAATAAGTTAAGCGAAATTGTAATTGAGTTTAATGAGTAATTTTTTAATTTTTCGTCTTGTGGAAAATCTTTAATCGGGATTTTATAAAAGCGTGAACTTAAAAAACAATTTTGCTACTTCGGAGCCTTGTGAGACGAAACTTTGAGATTTTTCCCATTTTTGAGTATTTTGTCATAATTTGTGTATATTTACCCTTTCGAATAGGTAATCCAAAAATAGTATTGTTTGGTTTCAAGGCGGACGTTATCTGGAAAAAAATTGGGAAAATCTATTGTGCTCATTTCCCTAATACTTTGTATCGAAGGAATATTAGGGTTTTTAGAAGTTTTTTCTATATAACGTTTATATACAATAGAATTCGGAAAATTGCCAGGTGGATCCTCTAACGAGTGGAGATATTTCCATTTTGACAAGTTTTAAATTACAATGTCATCAGTTAAGCGCAAAACATGAGACACGTAGTTTCCTCACAAGTATCTCCGGTTGAAACCAAAATTGCACAAGAATCCTAGATTGATGAAATTGTTACGGATGTTATAAATTGGGCGCAATAAATTAAGCAATACTGGGAAAATTCTATTAAATAATTTAGTTAAATTACGAGTACATGTTCGTTAACATCAAGTATGTACCATTAATGCAAACCAAGTTTTAAAAAATCTGTATTGTAAATTGTTTTTTTCAAGCGTTTCTTCATATTGGAACTTTTTCAAGTATCGTTAAGTTTTTGCCCGGGCCGGGACTTTCCTAGTTTAGGTACTGTTCACCGCCCTTGTACCTCCTACCTCGAGTCGCCTCTCTATCCCCGCAAATTCCTTCTTGCTTTCTTAACCGAAAATTCCGCAACATTCGTCATCTCCAACTCAACTCCACCGCTTCCAACTGGTTCAAGTCTTTAGGATCCCAATATCTTTTGCTACCTGTCTGCTTCTTCTGGTCACTCATTCCCCTGGCCATCTTAGCCAACCTCATATCTTGCATTTCATTTTGTCAGCCTTTGCTTCGAATTATTTTTCCTTGTTGTTCAACAGGCTCCATTGATCTCTTATTTTTTCATCGTTTCTCCACTTTCTTTGCATCTCCTCCAGATTGATAGACGCATTGAAAACGTGAATTGGTGGAATAAAAAAGCTAGGAAAGAAATTTTAGGAATTTCATTAAAAATTAGCATTTGAAGTATCTCAACGCCATAAATGTGGTAGGGGCATTTGATGGACAATTTAAGTACCTTAGATATAGCTTTCTTCTTTTCATTTAGGTGAATCACTAATGCAGTCAGAATGATCCTATTGCAAAGTGATGCAATTTTGCACATGACCGAATGTTGTTACCGTCTGCGTCATCCAAACTGTCTCATTAATATACCAAATTAAAGCCAATAAAAAACAACAGAATCGTGTTTCTCAGTTTTTGAAATACTTACACACTTACAAGAAAGTTATGACCATATTTAAAAAGTGGTGGATTTTCGGAAATAATGGATAGTTTGACTAATATGGTCAAAACTTTCTTACAAGTCTGTATTTAAAAAACTGAGAAATACGATCCTGGAGTTTTGCATTGGCTTTTAAATTGGTACATCAATTAGACAGTTTGGATGAAGCAGACGGAAACAGCAATCAATCAATTTTGGCTCGATGGACTTTGTAAATTTGGTGTATTTGACAAATATTATATTTGTCCATGCATTTTTCCAAATACCTCCACTATGCAACGGAATTTTGTCTGAGGTTTGTTTGGTTGAAACAAGCAGTAAAAAATTAGGATAGTCCTCTCGGCGATTTTCCTGATTTTGATGCACACAAAAATTGTATTAAAAACTTCAAAAATCCTAGTATTCTTCGAATTCCATGAAAATGGTCACATTCCGCCATCAATATTAATGGATATGGTCACCCTAGTACCAAAACAGTAATATTTTTGAATTCGAAATTCAAAACAGTACATAAACACCAATTTTGACGAAATGCTCAAAAAACGAAAAAAACACAAACTCCTTCTTTAGGAGCATTTTTAAAAAATTGAAGTTCTAATTCATTTTCTCTGTTACGCAAACGCAGGTAACCTACCGCTCAATTATCCTGTAGGAAATTCAACCCTCCAATTACCGTTTCACTGGTGATCCAAACTGGAAGAACGGTAAACACTACGTGTGGACCAAGCCCAGAGTGTGTGCTGGTGACCTGATAGACCTGACCTGACCTGATAGTACTACCTCATTGCACCGGGGGAAAACAAGTCACCTTCTTGCAAAAAAGTTCTGGGTTCTGGCTGCATACCCTACTCATACTCCAACACGTTGGGTAGTCACGTAACTATTGGAAAGAGTATGACCACAATACCTTAACACAGTAACGCCTCAATGCAAACTAAAGATGCTAGGGTGGGCGACAGCGGAATAACTTCGTACCGTACCGTTTTTGGGCCACCCAGCTTTCCACTGGAAAATTTGCAGTTGCCAAAGGCCCCCTTATTTCCAACACAGAAGTGTAGACTGGTGATTGTCGTGTGGTGAATCGGATTTTGGAGAACGGAGGCTTTTTGAGTTAAGTCGGATATGAAATTTTTTGTAAAAAATACAGGATTTTTTTTGTGTAAAAATCCGATATTAAAATAACAGTATTGTTTTTGTTCTAGTTGTAAAGTTTTCATAGTTACTAAAGTTAGATTTAAACGCGTCGGGGTAAAAGTTTCACACCTGACATTACGTCCTTATGAGAACCTGAACCCTGATGTTTTTGTAGCTTACTATCCCTGACTTATTTTGTATATACATGTCTGGCGCTTACCTTCTTCTACAACGTGTATCACTGCTTTGATCTTTGACCTTTTACTTTTACCGAAATTTTCGAAGTAGGATATGAATGAATGAATGAATGAATGAATTTGATTTATTTCAGTATTCGCTTCATATAAATAATTACAGTCCACAAATCCCATATTTCTAAATGACTACAAAGTAAGAGAAAAACAAAAAGAAAAGAGAATAAGTAAAAAAATATTGTAAAAAAAGTCGAGTGGTATATCAGATATTAAATAATAATGATTTCCACATTTTTGATATCGAAGATTTCATAAAAGCATTAGAGTTCACAATTGCACAAACAATGTCATTGTCACTAATAGCAATTCTATTTAGCAGTGAAAAAGCAGCGTTCCTTCTCATCGCCATGAAATCAGGAATCTTATTATCAGCAAACATTTTAGAGGCACTGCAGCGCTGACTGTATCCCAATAACATCCTAAAGCAGTTATTATACGCCACTTTAACCTTGTCCAGTAAAGCAGTGTTTACAGGTACCCATAGACTCGTGCAATAAACAGACGAAAAGAAAGTTTTAAACAAATACAACTTCACATCTTTACTACATTGACTAAAGCGACAGATTAGCCGATTCGCATACGAATACATTTCCCTCCGCCTCCGTAAAATCTCTTCCTCATCCCTATTGCGGCAGTTCATGTCAAATCCAAGGTACCGGACTGTGTCCTGCCATTGTAGTATTTTTCCGCAAAGCCTTACAATAGGTCGCGAATCTTCATATACAGAATTTCCGAATAGCTGACAAACAGATTTCTTTGGATTGAAGTTGAGGTCATGCTCAATTGCATAACGTTCGCAGATCTGAAGCAGTTCTTTTAACGCATGAATGCTTGAAGTCAATATGCAAATGTCATCAGCGTAGAAAAAAGCATTGCACATTGTATTGCCAATACGACAACCCAATTCACTGCCTTTTAACTTTTCACTAAGACTGTCCATATACACAGAAAATAAAAAGGCAGATAATATTCCACCTTGCCTTACAGAATTTAGCACGGGAAATTGCTTCGACATCGATTGACCCCATCTAATTTGAAAACGTTGCTTTCTGAACCAGAACATTAAAAGTGCGATAATTTCTGCAGGAAACTTCCGGCAACACAATTTCCACAGAAGAGTGAAGTGGTTCACCTTATCAAAAGCACGCGTTGCATCTAAAAAACAGGCGTATACCGGCGTGTCATGACGCAAATAATGAGACACTATTTGCTTTATACTGTATACTGCCATTTCTGTACCCATTTTCTTCTTGTATCCAAATTGGGCAGAAGAAGTAGCCAATTTTTCACCATACAAACATAACAATGATAGCTCGACTATTTTTGAAAACGTACTAGCTAGTGCAATAGGCCTGTAGTTTGAGCTGCATGTTGGGTCAATTCCTTTCTTTTTTAGGATAGGCACTATCACAACCTTCATTAGCTCATCAGGAACAAAACTATGACACATAATTGAGTTCACAATGTTTAGCACTGGATTTAAAACTGATACACCAGCTTTACGGAAGTGCTCACTTTGAAGGCCATCAGAGCCTGCTGATTTGTTACCTTTAAGATTTTTGAAGATCTCCACCAATTCTGCAAAACTTAGAAGTTTAAAACTTCCACTGTTCTCCCTCTTACCTATGTATCTGTGAACTACGGACGCAAGCTCCGTGCTCTGACCTCCATTAAAAAGTTCACTGTAAACACCGCACCAATGCTTACAAACATTTTCCTCTCCACTCACAGAATCCACAATATCAGCTACCGGTTCGCTAGAAGTCTTATCATGAGATTTTACATTGGCCCAAAATTTTTGAAACGACTTTTGGGCAAAGCTCAGTGCTATCGCATCATTTACCCTTTCTTGTTGTCTGCTTTTACACTTACGTAGTGCACTTTTAAAGATTTTTCTCTTTGCATTCATGTTGGGGAAAAGGGCAGGATCTTTGTTGGATTTTACCCAATTTAGATAGGCTACACGATATTGTTGATACGTTATCTTCAGCTCGTCATTCCAACCATTAACAGCTTTTCCTCTATGCGGAATTTTCTTTTTAGAGACTAAATGTCTTGCAGATTGATGCAAAATCTGTGAGAGTTGACTGGCAGCGTTTGTAATATCCGCATGGTGTGCTTGATTCGTGCATCCTTTAACTGTACACAAATTAAAATTAGCTTTGTTAATGTGACTGCTAACCCACCATTCAAACTCAGAGACCTGTGTATCACTTAACGTTCCCCATTTTATACGTGTACTAGAGAATTGTAACTGTGGCCTTGTTTGCACATTAACTATGTCACGTAGCTCAATGACCAAAGGCAGGTGATCACTCGAACACGTACTAAATGGTAGTAAAACGTTGGAAACGATCTCACTTGAAGAAATACAGTGATCTATCCAAGAGGAGCCATTCCCCGTACAACTATGAAATGTGAGAGTATCACTGGGTAAGTATTTTTGGGATTGAATCTGCAGTTCCAAATCATGGCACATATTCATCACTTCGCTAAACAATTGCTGCTGTGGTGAGATGTTGAAGTCCCCAACAATCAAAGCTGGGCCGTTGTGGTCAGAGATGAGGTTATGCAATTTGCTTAGATAAGTAATAATGGAGTTCTCATTCTGCTTCGTATTGCACGGAAAGTAAATGTTGACAAGTAATAGTGAGCCATGGGTGGTGTTTAACTTTACATATAACATTCGTGAATCATTTTTATGAATTTTTGTAACTGCCATTGCATAGGAATTTTTAATGAGAATTGCTGTTCCTCCAAACGGTCTCCCAGCTCTTGTATTTTGCGACTTCATTGTTGCGGCAGAGATGCATCGGTAGTCAGGAAAATGTGTTGAAATTAAATTTTCTTCAAAGTCATATAGCCAAGTTTCTTGTAGACATATTATATCCGAGTCAGGTAGAAAGGTTTTCAGCCAAAAAGAGCTGGTTTTGAAATTTTTACAATTCCAAGAGACTAATTTCATGATGGTTTCGACTTGGTTGTGTTTTTCCGCTGTGAGAACGGTAAGATAACTGCTCCGTGTGGCCAGAGGTTCGGGGCTATGACACTTTTAAAAAACTTTCCAAGAGGTTCCTTACCAAGATCAAAAGATAATTTGAAGGATGTGTACGAATCGTGCTTAGTTGCAAGTTTTTCCACATTGCACAAGGGGTAATCCTTAATATGGGAAGTAGCATGTGCAGAGATTTCTTCTTTTGAGGAGTCAGGCGAGCATCTAGACATAAATAGAAAGCCCATGCGCTTTCTGGGCACCGACTTGATTTGGCTTCCCAGGAACTCCCCCACCACCATGTTGCGCTTCCGTTGTTTAGGTTTCTTTTTCTTATACATGACCTCTTTAAAACCTTCATTTTCTGCATCCGGACTGGGAGTCTCAGGTGTCACTATTGCAGATTGCATTGCATTGTTTTCCCTGGCAATAGCCATAATCTGGGAATACAGGGGAACATCATCACTGGTGTTTGTTACGGTTTGTTCAGGAGTTTTTAAAATTGTCACAGCTGGATCATGAGGCAAGACAGTGGGTTTGGAAGCAACATTTTTGTTAGATTCCATACTGGTCACCTTTTCATAGGTTTGCTCCACCACTTTTGTGACAGCTTGGATTTCATGGAAGCTGGCAGCTAAATCCTCAAACTTCCGTTTAAGGTCATTAACTTCCGCTCTCAACTCTAATTCATCTCCCAGAGCAGATGGTACAAAGCAAACCGCCGCAAGGTCGACCGCTGCAAATCGTATAATCTTTCCCTTCCAGTCAGCTGTTCTCAGACACTGAATGATTTCGTTGATGTCCTTTTCCCGAGCTTCCTTTGTTCCCGGTCTTGTCGATCGTCTTGGTAGAATTTCCAATTCCATAAGACATATTTTAGCAGCTTTGACCTTCTCGTCATTATAAAAACGGCTAAAGGCTGCCAGAATCTCAGGGTTAAGTTTGGCCGTTGTTATTGCATGAACTGCGGATGCCAGAAGCTCATTGATGATTAATCTTCCATCATCCATTTTACTCGCTAGGTTCATTCAAAAACAAAGAACCTTAACGAAGTCAACTGTTCAAAATCACCTCAGTAGAATAGAAGCCAGATTAATTAGTGAGTGAGTTACCTGAGGTAGAGCCCACTCACAGGCTCATACAGATTTAGCTGAGAGTGGGACCGATGAAGTCGTCCCATTAAGCCATAATAATAATGACTTAAGGTGTACTGGCGAATTTATCTAATAATACTGGGTGTACTAAACAGATTTGGCAACAAAATTGACCTTACTAAGTTTTAGAAACTAGTTTTAAAAAAATATTTAAAAAGAGAGAATCTCAGAGACAATGTTTACATGTCTCAGCTGATATGTCTCTATAACCCGTTTTACAATCGCTTCAGTCTCCCGGGAAATCATGACGATGCGTTTATTTTGGAAAACCGAAAAATACATCCTATAACCCCCAAAGGATGACCTATCACTTGGTGCATTCAATTTATTATCTCCTGCCTTCATTTGCATTTTATCTTTATTTGCATAAATGTCTCCAGAACAAGGAACAGTGCTTTATCTACTTTTTTAAGGAAGCAGATAACAGGCATATAACTGGTCGTCGCTGGAAAAAACTTTTTCTTCCCGGTATCCTGATGTGTTCCAAAAAAAATCCCGCTGGCATTTAACAATTATTTCCTGGTGGTTTTGTTATTAAAAAATTCGACACTTCGACATATTTATATTTAGTATTCAATACAGTAAACGGTTTATTTATGTAGACATTTGTTTAAAAACAATAAATGTAAGTCCGGTATGTGTGTGAGCTTTGTGCAACCAATGTCAATAACTAGGTACAAGAACAAGAAGTATACTACAAAAAATCAATATAATTTTATTTTTAAACACTTAAATATTGAAATATTTTAAACAAAGAAAAATATGCTTACACATTTGAATAATATATTACAATTTTATTGTTATAATCAAAATGCATTTAGAAAGGAATCTTATTGCTTCTTTGAGCTTCATTATCAATTCTGCTTAGAACTAAAGACCTGGCAAAATGTTTTGATTGTTCCTAAGAAACACAGAAATACCATATATTTCTACCCTTAAAATAGTCATCAAGTGATGTCTCAACGAGAGTTTTAGCAATGTTTGTGGGATGTGGTCCATGCCATCTAAAAACTGTTTCCATTTCAACGGCCTTTGAATTTAGAGAAGTTCGATTTTGTGAGTGAAGACCTAACACACTTCCCATTCCCTCTACTACAGCTATGTTGGCTAATTGATTTGGTACACTTAGAATCTAAGTCTTGGATTAAAATATTCTCCGTCAAACGCACCACCAACAAATCGTGTGGCTGAGTCGTTCTGTGTTTTTTTAAAAGTTTCTATCCCCTATCTTACACATTTCGTTAAGACAAACCGTCTGTTGAGAATCAAACGGCTAACCGCCCAAATGATTCTCCCTAGAAGGCTAATGACAAAAATAACGTGACGAAAGACAAACACACGAAAATTTAACTGTTCTTAGCGTTTTGCTAATCTTCAAAATAATCAGATAGTTTATTTCCCCAATTAAATCAATAAAATATAAAGCTCAATTAAATCAGAAAATTAAATCGCAATTTCTACTCTGAAAAATTACTCTCGAATGACGACCACTCGCTAGCTCTTCTTCTCACTGAATGACTCCACTCTGTCTGCCGACTGCAGCACTTGTGCTGCTTCTGAACAAGATTGAACACGTTTCGTACAAAAGAAAACTCCCGCATAATCTAACAATTTACCCCATTTTCATCATCCTCCCCCAAGAAATGTACGGAAGTTACTTTTCTTTCGTACTAAATATTAGAAATGTTGTGGGTGTATGGGAAAAAATATAAAGAAAAAACCATACACAACTGGGTTTACATTAAACTCTAAACAAACTAAGGAAAACAAATTTTTAATTAAAAACGAAAGAAAGAAACCCAGTCCCATTTGGCCACCTAACCCCTTAGTTAAACCTCACCGGTTTCTTAATTATGCGCCCAGACCTGGTCTTCACTGCCTCCTGCAGTTCCTTCACCTCAGCCTCGTTGTCTGCCTCCAAACGGTACAAGCGTGGCACTGGTCGATCGTACACGCCATCCCGGAACTTAACTCTGGCCAATCTTCCAACGCCATCTCCTCCTGGCAGCAACTCCATTATCCGCCCCAAAGGCCACAAGTTTCATTTGTCTCGATCGTTGCCAACGAGTACCAACTCACCAACGTGAAGTGGCCTGGTTGTCTTTTTGGGGTTACGGCTAATCATTAAACCTAAATACTCCCTTCTCAAACGCAATTTAAGTTCATTACTTAAATGCTTCATATAATTGTAGCGATATCTTAACCTGTCCCCTTCGGTGAGCTCGCCTTCCGGAAAATCCACTTGTCCCAATGGATTCAAAAACAATGATGGGGTGAGTGGTTCAAGATCTTCCGGATCTTCGGATACATACGTAAGCGGCCGTTCGTTCATCACGTTACTCACTTCCTTCACCACTTTGGACAACTCAGGTCGTGTGAGCAGTTGGTTCCCTACTGTCCTTCGCAATAGGTCTTTCATCGTTCTAATAAGGCGCTCCCACCAGCCACCCCACCAGGAAGCAGTGGCTGGGTTAAATTTCCAAACAATTGGCACGACTCCTTCCTCACTTGTAATGCGCTCCCAGTCCAGTGATTTGAACAGATTGTGAGTTCCCCGGAAGTTCGTCCCGTTATCCGAATAAATAACGGTCGGCCTCCTGTAACGCTCAATAAACTTTCCCAAAGAGTTAATAAATGCTCTGGTACTCAAAGAATCAATTAATTGAATACTGACTGCTCGGTACACGGCACACGTGTAAATTACTAGCCAAACCTTCTTCTTGGTCTTTAGTAGGAATGGTCCTGCGAGGTCAATCCCAGTAACCTCAAAAACCTCGGAATTTTTTATCCGTTCAAGTGGAAGTGGTGCTGTTTCCGTCACTGCAGCTTTGGCAGCCAAGCCTTAAGGATCCAATACTTTCTCCTCAAAATTATAAGAAGAAATCCTACCCCAGCATGACAGTAGCCCACATGTCATGGATCAGTCGTCGCACAAGCGGATGTTTTCCAGGCATAATAGCTGGAAACTTAAATTGCAGAGAATCGGCTCCATAAGTCAACCGTGTCTTTACTCTGAGCACCCCGTGCTCATCCCTAATGTATTCCAGTCCGGCTAACTGCTGAAGGTCCTCCGTAAAGGAGTCTGATTGTAATTTCTTAATTACATCCATTTCGGCAACTTGATACTCCGTTACAAGTAACGTCCTTTTGTTGACCTTTCCCTTCATTTTATCAGCATTGTTCAAAAATCTTCGAACCCAGCCTTGAATTCTTACAGTTGCAG
Organism: Entomobrya proxima; assembly: GCA_029691765.1. Lineage (NCBI taxonomy): Eukaryota > Metazoa > Arthropoda > Collembola > Entomobryomorpha > Entomobryidae > Entomobrya > Entomobrya proxima. The sequence goes on along the minus strand of CM056171.1, from coordinate 48,701,329 downwards.
CATAAGAATAACTCTTGCCAAAATCTAAAACCACAGTTGACAAGATCACTTTCACCACCGGAGTCTTCCGGCGTTCCTCCAAAATAGCTGCTTCATCGACATCCTCCTCTACCCCCGGCCATTCTTGACAAGCTAATTTTAACCAGTTAGGACCTTCCCACCACTTAGATCGTAACAATTCTGCTGGGAAGCAGCCACGAGATGGGAGGTCAGCGGGATTACACTTTCCTGGTACATGGTACCAGTCCTCTTTCTTTGTAGTTTTCAAAATTTCGTCTACACGTCGACCCACAAAAGTCCCCCATTGGTCATTCCTCTGAATCCACGCTAAAGCTGTGGAGGAGTCACTCCAGTATCGACATTTGACACTGTCCAGCTTGAGAGCTGCCCTTACAGAATTTGCCAAACGTACACCAAGTACGCATCCTAATAGTTCAATTCGTGGAATTGTCGTTTTCTTCAAAGGTGCTAACCGAGATTTAGCACACAACAACTGAATATTAACTTCATTTTTTACCAAGTTCCTCAGAAACACGACAGAACTATATGCTTTGCTACTGCCATCATTGAAGACATGTAGTTCCCAACAATCTCGGTTTGTCTCTCCCCCGGTAAAACACCTGGGGATCCTAATCCTTCCAAGTTTGGGTAGCTGTCTAAACCACTTCCGAACTTGTCCTTGTTCCTCTTTTGACAACGAATCGTCCCATTTTATCTTGTTCGCCCAAGACTGCTGAACAATCAATTTTAATGGCAAAATGCCTGGAGCAGTCACCCCAGTCGGATCAAAAACTTTTGACAACATGGATAAGACTACTCTACGTGTCACCTTCTCCGGGTATTGGAAACCCGTCGTGTCAACAAACAATTCATCTTTCTGTCTGTCCCATTTCATTCCCAATACTGAAATGATCCTTTCCTTGTCAAAATCCTCGGCACTTGACATCCACATTCTCAAATCCATCTTGGCTTCGGCCAAGATGTCCGTAGCTATTTGTCGAAACTGGTGGTAATCCTCAATTGTGTCAGTGGAATTACAACAATTATCCACATAAAATGTCTCCAACAACTTTTTGGCAACGCGCCCTTTTCTCCCAGTAAAACTTCCAAGATGAATTTTTAGAATAGCTCCTAAAATAAACGGACTACAATTTGCCCCAAATGGAACTCTAGCATGTCTATATTCCACAATAACAAGTTTGTCCTTGTGCTTCCACCATAAAAACCTAAGCGAATTTCTATCCTCTGGATGAACATCGATCATTTGGAAGGCCTTCCGAATGTCGGCAACGAACCCAATCCTTTTCTCCCGAAACAGCAAGATTATTCCTGGGATCAGTTGAATATAATTCTCCCCCTTCTCCAAGCAATCATTCAGAGAGGGGGATCCTCTTTCTTTGCTGCTAGCATCGAATACTGGTCTCACCGGTGTGGTCAAACTGCCTGGTTTAATTACTGCTCTGTGTGGCAAGTAATGTACCCTCTCTCCCACTTTCCCCGGTTCTTCTTCCTCAACAAAACTTACTTTCTTCCAAGAATCGAATAGCTTATCGCACTCCTCAAAGAGCCCTTCCCTTTCAAGTTTTCTAGTGACACTTGAAAGCCTTCGCAGTGCTACTGCTCTATTAGTAGGTAAGGGAGGATGACTTGCCTTCCACGGTAAACGTGTCCTGTACCTCCCTCCGTCAACCCGAGAAACTCCCACTTCAAAGTGGTCCATAATCCTTCTTTGAATGTCTCCTGCGGTTTCTACCTCCGCAGAATCACGAATGCCTAGAGTCTCCAGATCCCATAATTTTGTCAGGGAAGTGGCCTAAACTAGCAGGGAAATACTCATGCTAGCCATGCAAGTCATAACGGCCGATTTTTCTGTCACCGCGTCCCCATCAGCCATTGCCCCCTGCAACGCTGGCTCAATTTCTTCCTCTTCAGGCATGCCCTTGGGAATCCTCCCAACAGCCATTGCCCTCTGCAACGCTGCCTGTTTCTCCTCCTCAGTGTCTGTAGTAATTTCTCCACTGAGGGTCCAGCCTAGACTCGTTTCTAGTGCTGTCAATCCGTTGTCAAAATCTTTTTTCCTGCCAGTAAGCAGTCTTGCGTACATGTCATTTCCTATTAGCAACCCAATCTCTTTGGAATTGCCCCCAATATCAGTCAACTCAATTTCGTAGCCTTGTAATTCCTGGAGGAATGTTCCTTCCAGTCCTTTGAAACGAGGAACGTTTCCACAAATCTTCCTTTGATCCCGCACTTCAATTACGGTCTGAAAATCATTCAATAGTCCCTTCACTCGAAGGTCATACTTCACATGCTTAGTCGGCTTACTGGCCGATGCCCCAAAAACCATGTGAATCACTTTCTCTTCCGCCTTGGGAATCAAGCCTAAGTCAACTACAAGATCCTTCAAAATGTAGCTTCTCTGAGAGCCCCCATCTAACAATGCACGGACAACGACTTCCTTATCCTCATGGACAAGTTTCACAAGTAAAGTCTGAAGATACACAACACCATCAACAACAAAGTTCATGCAACCAATCGTGACCTTTGTAGAATCACCATCTATCTTAACCTTTTTGCGAACAGGTTCGTCGTTGGGATTCTTTGGCACTCGTAAATCTTTGCAGATTACGTCGTAGTGACCTTGACCACAAATTGAACACTTAATTTGACGCTTAAATCGACAGACATTAGCCCTATGCGGATTACAACAATTGAAACAAAGCCCTCGATTGCGCAATATTTTCATTTTTTCATCATGGGTCATCAATCTTGCCTTACGACAATCCTTAGTCTGATGATTAGATTTGCTACAAAATACAAACAAAGTGATATCTCTTACGTGAAACCCCATTGTCATTTGTGGTTGTCGCCTTTCCCGAACAAACTCTCGTCTGTCACGCCTCTCCCCCGTCACCTTCTCTCTGGTGGAGGATCCCGGTTCGATTTGAACAACTCTTTGGTTGTTCCCAAAATTGCGCGTGATCTCCATCCTTGTCTGGATGTCTTCTTCCTTACCCACGAATTCCATGAGTAAGTCGAGTCTTGTCCTTGGAGGGTCGTCATGGGTGCCATCATGCGTTGAGAGCGGGTTTCTTTGCCAATTGTAGAGAACTCCCTCCGGAAGACACGATTCCACCAACGGGAAAAGCCAAGTAGCTGGGTCAGCATTCTGCAGCTTGAGCGTTTTCAGAGCCTTAAGGTGCGTGTCTATTTGCAGAAATAGACTCTGTAAGCTGATCTCATCCTTCTTGTTTACGTTGGAAATCACCAACGTGAGAAGGTCTCGTATGTAGATCTGTAGCAACAGATCTTCATCCCCAAATCGTTTCTGCAATGCCTTGATGGCAACTTCATAGTTCTCGCTGCTTTGAGGGTAGGCCGCCATCATTTTGTAAGCTTCAGTCCCTGGCTCTAATGACTGCAACAAGTAATAAAACTTGTCGCTCCCCGTTATCTCTGGATTTTCATGTATCCCCTGGAACTGCGCCCAAAATCTCAACCAGTCCTTCATGTCACCAGTGAATTTTTGTAGTTCGATCTTCGGTAGCTTGAAGTGCCTCCCCGAAGACTTGTCGGATGCGTTCACACTCTCTGGAGCTGGAAACGTAGGGCTGGGTGTAAGCTTGTCCACTTGCACGCGGATAAGCTCCATTCTTGTACGAAACGCAGTAATGCCCGACATTTCTTCGTCCTCCTCCTCTTCTGACAGCTCCCCCTTCTCGATCTCCCGCAGGATCCTCTCATCCCCCTTTACAATTTCACTGTAAAGGTCCTGGACGTGGCGATAGACAGCCGTGATAAGGTCGAAGTTTTTCTCCTCCGCCTCCAACAGCCCCTTCAGATCAGACTCCAACTTCTCAAATTGACGCCTGAATGGCGCACGAGCCCTCCTTAACGCCTCCATCACGCCACGCGTAACGGCACACTACGCAGAATTGCGTAACACTTAGCTCGAAATTACGACACCCAACTCAATTAAAATGTCGTCACTTCACAAAACACGTGTGTCACTGGCCCTTACTCTGGCCTTCACGTCACTTTTTCGTCCCCGATGTCACTATGCTCCTCCCTCCGTGATCAATGATCACGTCGGGGTCACCACTATGTTGAGAATCAAACGGCTAACCGCCCAAATGATTCTCCCTAGAAGGCTAATGACAAAAATAACGTGACGAAAGACAAACACACGAAAATTTAACTGTTCTTAGCGTTTTGCTAATCTTCAAAATAATCAGATAGTTTATTTCCCCAATTAAATCAATAAAATATAAAGCTCAATTAAATCAGAAAATTAAATCGCAATTTCTACTCTGAAAAATTACTCTCGAATGACGACCACTCGCTAGCTCTTCTTCTCACTGAATGACTCCACTCTGTCTGCCGACTGCAGCACTTGTGCTGCTTCTGAACAAGATTGAACACGTTTCGTACAAAAGAAGACTCCCGCATAATCTAACAATTTACCCCATTTTCATCACCGTCATTATCATTAACCGCAGGAACGCCTCCCACAAGTGATTGGAAGTGATTGCCTACCTCCCTGTTTGTATTGGAGGTGGCTGCTAAAGGTTCATCAATAACTTTTAGTCTGTTTTGGAGAACTCCAAAAACAGATTTTAAAAATTCTAAGCAAAATTTGCGACTGTGATCAATGTTTCTAACATCAACAGCACGAGACGCTAGCGTCGCTGCATCGGTTTCAAATATAAGAAAACTTCCCCAAGTCTTTAAGATTTGATAAGCTTGCAAACCCAGTGTCATCCCAACTTGATAGTTTTGCAATAGAAGTTTCTTATCATGTTCTTTTTAAGTTCTGGCTCCTTAGAACTATTCAAAAGGCGGTTAGATTCAAGGTGGCTTACAAGTTTCTTTTTACAGTGAAAACGAGATGGGTGCATGAAAATCTGTCCCCTATTTGGTTATAGCAACGACTAAAAGCATGCGCATTTACGTACACTATCAGGCGCTTTAAAAAACACTGTTATGCAATCAGTTACACCTCCGGAAACTTCCTGGAGCAAGGGTGCTTCAGCGTTAAGGAATTTTGATTTGGTTCCAAAGACAAATCGGCGTTTTTTCAAGTGACGCATCCGGCATCGGTTCAACATTGCATAAAAATTGCATTTTTAACATACTTTTCTCGTTAAAAATTGACTGAAAACCAGTTTTTTGCATAAATGTTGACATGTACATGCATATTTACTCATTTTTCGTAGTGTACTCATCTAACGTTGACCTATGTATATCTCAGGCTAGCAATTTTTTAACAGAAGCACCCTCCAACCAAGATTTGCTATATTATTCATTATTCACATTTTCTTAACTTATAAGATTTGATTAGGTATCGGGTGGCAAAACTAAGTAGATGAAAGATGATAAGAACACAGGTTTGAATTCCAGAGCCTTTTCTGATTTCTGAACACTGGAATTAATGTTTAGTTTTAAGAAATATATACTGTAAAGTGCAATCAGGATAGCATGCATTGAATGCAAACTATTGAACTTATTACAGCTTAAAATTTTAATGCTTTTTACCGATTAAAAGAGTAAAATAAAACAGAAGAAGAAAAACTTCCAAAACAGCGAAAACTCCATGCCCGATCAAAAGTTTAAAATAAAATATAGTTAAACCATACGCTCACTCTCGTGTACGCGCATTATTGGAGCATGGTGTTTGTATAAATACTTACTGTTCCAAAAACGTGTTTTAAGTTAGTCAACGAATTAATTAGTCTGTAGTTTGTCATATTCACATAGAATAGAAATTCAATGATACAATTTTGAAGTTTAGTGGACTCGAGACTACTCACAGGCACCAAAAATAGATTCTAAACATGTTCAGTGGCTTCAGTGTGCCGGATATTTGTATTACAATCAAATCGATTTGTTGAATGCATTCCGTTTAACTCAAAAGAAACGTCTTTATGTTGCATGTTTAAATTACAAATATATTAGATTCATCTATGAGTTCTCTCTAACCTAGAGATTTTAGGGACAGAGAAATGTCGTCATTTACTATTGACAGCAATTAGCATGTAACGAAAAATATAATAATACAAATGTGCGTACACGAGAATGGGCGTATGGTTTAACTATATTTTATTTTAAACTTTTGATCGGGCATGGAGTTTTCGCTGTTTTGGAAGTTTTTCTTCTTCTGTTTTATAAGATTAAGGAATTCGCGTGGTGCGTTTATGTCTGAAAAATTGGTTCCTAAACAAAATCGTAAATGATTACAACAACAGGTTTCAACACAACAGATTCGGGTTCAACACAGATACCGCATTCAATTTTATTTTCGGTTTGCATGAATTGCATTTGTGGCAAAAAACGTTGAAGTTCTGCAATGAAACTAAAACTGCTTTATTCTTTAAAATTTGAGTTTCATGTTCATTTGTTGGCATAGTATTATCAGTAGATTCCTTTGCAGCACTCAAATGGCTTATTTTGTTCATTAGTGTATTTAAGCCTTCATTAACCTGTTTTACGTTTATGTCAATAGTTTCTAGCTTCTCTTCTATAGTTTGCTCAAACATTGAAATTTTACTGCCCGTGTTTGATAAATTTGCGCGTTTACGCTTTTCCAAAGAAAGCTTAGATAACAACTACCTGATTGATTCTTCTTTCCTAGTTTTTTACATTAATTGGCAACCCATTTAAAAAGGGCTCGGCGTCTTTAACCTAGAATAACTTTCATAGACGAGGTCGACTCCTTGGCAATGACCCGATGTGACTTAGACCACGATGGTACATGGCGCATCAAAACCGAATTTTTTGTGCAAATGCAAGGCACAAGTGCAAACAATGAAGATGTTTTTGTTATTGCTGCTACAAACACTCCTTTCAGTCTAGATGAAGCGTTTCTTAGAAGATTTGATAAACATTTGTACATACCTTAATCCGCAAGAGTTGAGGTTTTTAGAATGGAATTCTATGACTGCGTTGGAATTTCCGAAGATGCTATTCTGGAGGCTTCTGCAATTTCGGAAGGGTATGTTATTTTATTTAGATTTTTTCACTCAAGTTATTTGTGAATTGGAATTGACAGTATTTTTCAATTTTAGGCTTTCAGGTTTGGACCTTGAAATCCTTGGAAGAAGGGTTAAAATGGGAGCAATTTCTAAGCTGGAAATGATTACACATTTTAAGGAAACTGAGAAACATGGGAAAAGCTTCAGGAAACCGTGCAAGGCAACCAGTAAAGGTGCTCTAAAAATGCTCTTAGACAACATTCCACCAAACTCCCTGGAATATGTTCCAGAGTTTATGATCGCGTTTAAGCGTGTAAGATTTAAGTTTAAGACGCATCAATAATATATATATTAAACTAAGCAAGATTTTCTGTATTTCAGGAAGAAATTGCAATGTGTAAGGAATGCTAACTCAACAACCGATCATTCCACTATAAATCGGCTGGAAAAATTTGCATGGGAAAAAGCTGAATCAATTATACCTTAACCAACTAATTGCAATAAAAAATCACGGATTTCAAAAAATTTTAGTAACTTATTAAACTTTTGGTAGATTAGTTCATGTCGGTAAATTTAACTTGATAACCAGAAATAAAAGCAATATATTATATTTATTTTTCTACCTGAACAAGTTGACCTGAACCAATGGCAACAATTTGATACCTCAACTTTTGAAATTAAGCATTTGCACGAAGAATGACCAATGACACCATTTTGTGAGTTCAGGTAATTTTCAAAAATTTTAAAAAATTTGATTTTTCGTCTTTACGCTCAAATTGGCTTAAAGGTGTTTATTATTCATCGTTGCTATCGAAAAGTCCAAGGAAGTCAAAAAATGATAAAAATAACCCCAATATGAGAAATCAAATGTTTTGAAATTTTTGAAAATTACCTGAATTCACAAAATGGTGTCATTGGTCATTCTTCGTGCAAATGCTTAATTTCAAAAGTTGAGGTATCAAATTGTTCCCCATTAAATTTTCTACAATGTCGTTTCTCAAATTTTTGATATCTTGTTTCTAAAAAAAGTTATGCAGGATTCTTTGATTTTGGTGCACTTCCGGTTTACCGCAACCTATGGGGTTTTCGTGGTCACCACTTCTCACAAGCCGTGTTTAATGGATTTCTGATACATTTCGCATATAGACCAAACCATTAGCTATCTTTTGGGCGTTTTTAATTAGAAGTTGAGTGGGAAAGACAAAAGTTTTTGAGCCATGACTGTCCAGAAACTTTCGGGAAAAAATCGGAGTTTTTAAAGTTTTGGTCATATCTTCTCGAAATGACAATATTTTATCAAGTGGTTTTCTGTGCTAAATAGAGCGGACAAAACTGTAGATGGTCACTCTCAAATCATGGAAAAATAATTGTGGAATGGTAAAAAATTATCACAAGGACTGGTCATGGCGCCAAGTATCAACAGTCAAAAAGGTCATATGATGCCCAACTTCCATAAAAAGTTTGATTGGTCAGTTTTACTTCCGTTCTGAAAAAATCAGAAATCTTTGTTTTTGGTACACCTTAACTTTAAACCTCTGTCATGTCCCTCTAAAACAACATATAGGAATGAAACCCGGTATGTAGTAATTGTCGATAAGCATACTCCATAATAGTATAAAAGTTTTAAAAATTTAAGACAAAAAAAAACTTTTTTTTTGGGGGGGGGGTCCCATTGACGAATTGTTACTCATAGATTAATCCCACCAAATAGAACAAATGAATTATATAATTACTCAAAAAAAGTCAGCCTGAACGGATTAAATTCACAAATTTTTCCTAAAACTTGTTTTCTTGCCACATTCATAAGTGTGGGCTAAATGTAAACTGGTTAAACATCAAATTATTTTTTGCGCTTGTTTCAGTCTACCTATTCAAACATTTGCATTAATTAAATAAAAGTTAGCAAACATGTTAGTCTATAAAACAATGTTGTTAACAAAAATTTAATAAAATTTGAATTTCAATTGATGGGACTCACTCCACGCTTGTGCATTTTTTGTGCATGCTAAAATAATTCAAAGTAAAAAATATGTAATTTATTAACATTTTGCACGAAATGTTGATTTATATTTCAACAATTATCATTAGAGTAGAACAGTTAATTATTGACGAAAGTATATCTATAATTAGCACAAAAACCTCAGATATAATTTAAAAATTGCATTCTGCACAAAGAAAGCTCCTCCTTAATTTTTATGTAATAGTTGCATTCCAAGTTTTAGAAAATTATTTCTTAACCGAAATTCGTTTGGCATTGATAAGTGGGAGCTATTTTTTTTTATTTCACTGAATCATGAAGAGTAAAGTAGCTACTTTTTTAAACTATTCTCGTCCTAGCAAGTTTATATCTAGACTTGGGTAGTAACCAAATATCCGTTCATGCTTCCCTGTTCCTGGTCTCAACACAACCTGGTCTCTTACATATGTTATAATATCATTACGTATTTCAAAATTTATTGCAAGACAAAGTTTGTATAGTATTCATTTCGCACAATAATGGAAATGGAATTTTTGAATTATGTTTTTGTCATTTTATGTTGTTTATGCTAGCTAGCTTGTCGTGCAAAATGACAACAAGAACAACAATAATAAACGTTATTAACGTAAAAGATGCGATTAATGTTGCTCTTTTTGTTGTCCTTTTGCACTAGCAGACACAAGCATCTGTTCAAAAAGTGCAGATGAAATGAGTGAGGTTTTGTCCTAAGCTTATACTTCTACCGTCTGTATTAGGTGTCTGCTTATTTGTCCTATTGATACCTTATTTCTCCCTGTGGTAATACTTTGGGAGAAATTATGGGGGACATCCATTAGACAAGCTGCTTTTCATGTTATCATTTCATTTCACATTCATTCATTTTTCATTACATGATAAGTAATTCATTGGGAAATTACTTTTCATAAAAGTTATGATTGAATGTATTTTAAAGTGAAGTTAATGCAAACGTATTAGCTAGTAATTTTGTACAAGCTAATTTTATCGCCAGTTGTCAGACGTACTCTGTTATTGGAGATGTATATGTACGTAGATCAATTGTACTTGGGGCCGAGTTTGATATACTTTTCTACACTAACAATATTGAAATTGATGTACAATACTCTAAATTTTAACATGCTTGTTGAAACATATTTGTAGCGGTTTTAAACATTTTTCCACAATTCCACAAAATTTTTGATCTGCAAAACAACAAGATATTTTTACCCGTTTAAAAAAATCATTAATCTAATTGGTATTATGTCTTATGTCACCACATCAGTCATCAATCAATCATTCGGCTGTTTTACACAATTTTCTATTTTAATGCGTAAGATTGTTTGAATTTTAAATAAAAACGCACTTAATATTTGTAATCCTGGATGGCAGTTCCAGTTTGTAAAAGGTGCAAAATGGTTGTTGCTATAATACAATAAAATAGTAAAATATTTCGTGAATTACAATTATAAAAAATAAGAGAAAATTTCAAGTTTTACGGCTGTAAATCATAAATGCTTCATAATTTGTTTTGCAATTATTTTTATTGATTTTAAAATTACTAAAGAGCTGAGAAAGTTCAAGATTTATGAATGAAAAAATTCGAGAAAAATTGATTGTTTTTATATTTCACTTGCAGTAGAGTACCAGGGGGTCTATATAGACACCCTGGGGGCCTATATAGGCCCTTTCGGAAGGGGTCTATTTAGACACCCTGGGGGTCTATATAGACCCCCACCAAAAATAATTATTTTTACAATGCTCATTTTATAGTCTACATTAACTCAACAAATTAAGTAAAAATGCGGCTTTTGTTCAGAAAATTATGCTTGATTTTATAAAAATAAGCTTTAAAAAATAATATTTTACTAAAATTTTCAGTGCATACGCTAAAATTGACAAAATAGACAAATTGTTATTTCAAAAACCTCGAGGGAAAGTTGCCCTCAAAAATTCACAGAAAATAGCAAATTCAATGAAGATTAAGAAAACAAAGTCCAAAATTTGCGCTCTTGCACCATGTGACCTGTAGAAATTAATCTTTCCAATTTTAACGTACATTTAGCATATAATAAATTATGTTTCATTAGCAGCTTTCGAGCGCAAACTTTGGACTTTGTTTTCTTAATCTTCATTGAATTTGCTATTTTCTGTGATTTTTTGAGGGCAACTTTCCCTCGAGGTTTTTGAAATAACAATTTGTCTATTTTGTCAATTTTAGCGTATGCACTGAAAATTTTAGTAAAATATTATTTTTTAAAGCTTATTTTTATAAAATCAAGCATAATTTTCTGAACAAAAGCCGCATTTTTACTTAATTTTTTGAGTTAATGTAGACTATAAAATGAGCATTGTAAAAATAATTATTTTTGGTGGGGGTCTATATAGACCCCCAGGGTGTCTAAATAGACCCCTTCCGAAGGGTCCTATATAGGCCCCCAGGGTGTCTATATAGACCCCCTGGTACTCTACTGACTTGTCATTAAAGATAATACTTTGGCCAACCTTAACTGAAAGAGAGCTTTCTGCTGATAATAATCGGGTCTAGGGGCAGGGATGTGATCGCTAAACAATTCTCCTGGTTTAAATTCCTTGCTATGTTCAAAAAAACGGAACAAAAGGAAATGCCCGGAAAATGGCTAATCGAAAAGCAAAAGGTGGACCAGATGCAACGAAAATGGAGGGATGATGGAGTACCTGAAAAATTTAGGGAACAGTGTTGGGAAGCAACGTGACAAGGAGTTACTGGAACGGACAGAAATTGAAATCGAAAGAGTGGAATTTGCATAAGATGGCCAAGAAAATGAGCCCCTGGAAGAAGGAACTGGATCTCAGGGAGCAGAAGAGTAATTGGCGGTGAAGGAAATAGAGGTACAGTACAGCACATGATGGTCCAAAGGAGAATGGAGGGGGAGGAACTTGGAATTTAAAGCAAATGTATGCACACCCAAGGACATGGACCGGGTACAAAAGGACTAGGCTGTATTCAGAGACAGGAACAGAGTTCGACAAATAATTTTAATTTTAAAAAGTCGAGGTCACGAAGCTGTCCGTCTATGTTTTCTGAAGAAGGTGGAGGAACAAAGGAAAAGAGGCAGGAAATTTGAAGGGATTGTTTAGTAGTGTCGCACAAAAGAAAACTGGACGGTGGGAAAGATGCAGTTCAAAAATGCTGCTGCAGGATGCGAGTAGAGGAGAGAGAAACAGCAGGTGCCTCCACAGGAGAAAGAGTGGAGATGAGTAGTGTAGAGGATTTATTGAGTGCAGGGAAGAATTGGGAATTTGTGGGAGCACGAGTACGATGTCGTATAGTTAGTTTCTTGAGCTGCTGGTAAATAATTATCAAATTAGATCCAGTTACAAGGAAATTCTTAATTCCATGAGTTTATGTAAATATTCAGATACGTATAATAAATGTGACATCGTTAACCTAAGATCAAAATTTCTAGTTTAGAAAATCAAAATACAATTCAATACACAAAGAAACCCTGTTCTTTTCATTTCTTCCTTCATAATAGGTAAAATGTAACTCATAAAAGTAGTCAGTTTTTGTAAGCTCTCATCTGAATAGCTAGCTATGGTATCTCTCTTTGCCCCAACCGTGGACCACGACCTACCTATACAGTTCCAACTTTGAGGCAAATTAAATCCGGAAGTGTCATTTATAGGACACTTATAAAAGACCTAAATCGTGAAAAAACCGAAAGTCAATTCAACAACCTATTTATTGAAGTACTCTTTCCATTTAAAATTTGCAACCAAGCAAGCTTATAGCTAGTTTCCAACAAAATACCTTATTTTACAAGAGATTCTTATAAAATGTAAAATTGTGAGACTCAGAATCTGACTTGATAACTAACTAAAGCCAGAGGCTAAACCACGCCCGTGAGAAACCGTGGAAGGCACGGGGGCCGGGCAGAAAAATCGGTCAAAGGGCCGGGGCTGCCGGATGCTAGTCGTGAATGGCGAAAATTTAATAAACCAAAATCTAAAAATTCAAAGTTTCTGGCTCGCTACGCTCGCCAGGTTTAATTTTCCATTCACTTGCAGTAAACTGATTTTGTTTAATTCAGTCGGTAGTGTCCATATAATCCGACAAATAGCTAATAGCTATTGTTTTGAATAGCAAAACTTGTTGCCTTATGCAAAAAACTATAAATGCTTCCTCATATCACAGAATCGTACATGCGTAGCTTTAAATCAATCAGCATAATGGAATAAGTAATGTATTGCACTTGAGAATTCATTTAGTTTAGATTTTTTAGATAAATGAGATAATTCAGATAATTTTTCTAACGTAAAATATTCCTTAACATTTTGAGCGTAAAGTCAATAAAAATTAAATTTTACCTGGAAGATCGATATGAGAAGATTCTTCAATTGCCTAAATAAAATTGGGAGCAGACACTTCAGTTGGTGTTTCGCAAAGCTAGATGGAAGTGTTTTAAAAAACTGTATTTATATTCATATGTCAATATATCTGTTAGTAAGTCTGAGGTTTACTCCAGAGACCGACTAGTGCATTTCTCAGGATATTTCTTGTGCAAGATTTCATGACGTGTTATGTGAAACACAATAGTGAACTAAAGAGGCTTCAGGGCTTTAGGAGAAACGATTTAAGCAATCGAGTGGAAAAATGCGTGTCCCGAAAGAATCCCCAACGAAAAAATCCCCAATGCAAAAAATTCCCCACAAAAACTCATTTTGCAATACAATATATCTGGCAGCAGTAACTGCTTGATATTTGAATGTTTTGTAAGAGTTTTTGTAAGGGTTAGGTAAGTGGTCATGATCTCCTGCAGACATTTTAGACTTACAATATGTGTACTTATTTCCGCCGTATTTGTATTTAATTATGTCGGCGGATCAACCTTTTGAGTCTTTCAGATTACACTTGAAATATTACGATGATTTTGACTTATGATTTAATTGGCACTTAAAGCTTCTACGAACTACAAGCCTTTTACTTTTAAAATCGCAATGAATTGCAAATCTGCCCCTCATTAATTAATTCGCTTGCTATAGTTGTGGCTTAGCTTGACTTGGATGAAACTGGAATAGAACTTGGTTGTGATCTTACTGTTCCGCAACCACCTTCAAATGAATGTAGTTTTCATTTGCTCAGTTCGTATAAAGCTTTGAGTTAGGAGTATAATGACCTGGAAAAAACCATGATCATTATAATGATTATTTTAGGACATTGTATTGGGGTAATTTGCATGATTTTCTATATTATGCAACTGTGATGTTGAATTTTTATATAAATTGGGGAAAAGTTCGCTGGGTATTTTTACGCATTGGAGATTCCTTCGTTTGGGGCAAAAAAATTGGGGATTTTAAACGTGGGGGATTTTTTCGTTGGGGATTCTTTCATAAGACCAAAAAATGTGGCGTATATCAAATAGAAATAATGAATGGATCATAGAAAACCTTTGATCTGGTTTTAATCAAACAGTTGTAGTAATATAAATTTTAATTGGTAAAAACGGATGATTCTACAACCAAAAAATAACCATTAATGGTAAAACACTAAACCTAGAGCCACAAAAACTCTTGGTGTCTGAAAAAACTCAAAAAATCTACTGCATCTCATAAACTGTGACCTCGTGCCGATCTCATGAAATTTTTGTGTATCTTCCTATCTATTGACGAAAGTGAAAGTTGATTCTTCAAAATGGTTAAAATTTCCTTTAGATTTTTAATTGTTATAGCCAATATAATATTTACGCATTTCATATGAAGATGCTTGTAACTGTTGCATTTAATTGAAGTATCTAATCGCTTTCAGAGATTACGTGGCTAATTTTCAGTTCCATCGTTGCAATTATGTACTGCTTATTAATTTTAAGAAAATATTTATTGGTTAAGTATTTTATTGTGTAAAAATTAAAACACTTTAGACAACGTGCGTATTTACTTACTCTAAATCAATTAATCTGATTTGGTTCCATATATAGTAGCAATTTCATTATATTGGTTAGCAATCCGTCTCTAAAGACATAATGACTTTACTTGATTATAGCCTAGGCCCGAGTACAATTGGCAATGGAAAAAAATTCACGGAGGCCGGGGCAGAGAGTAACTATTAGCGGATGTTGACACAAAAAAATGAATTTTCTTAAATTTTAAAACTTTTGATACATGTTGATAGCACATCTAATGGAAATAGCCTGTGCAAATTTTCAGCTGCCTAAACCGACTGGGGAGTCGGTGGTGACGAAAAGTTCTCTTTATCAGTGCTGAAGGAGAAAAATCCAAATTTCTCTGAAATGGAGAGCTGTGGGGTTTAAAATCATTTATGGGGTCCATTTTTAGCTACCAGTCAAAACGCTGACAATTTGTTATGTCCATCTAGAGTAGTGTATTCCTGACCTACTGCAGCAAACCCCGTGAAAAAATTCAATATACTTGACAAAATATGGAGAAAAGTGGAAACCGGAAGTGCTTTGAAAAATTGAATGCAGTATAAAATTTGCGGTAGTTTTCTTGTTTGGCAATATTTTAAAAATCTGAGTGTGTACAAGAGAGCTAAGTGTATAAGGATTTATCTGACATATCAACTGTTAATATCCGACGGCAGACAACGGTGGACACCTTGGCTACTTTTGGCACATATTTAATTCAGTAAAACCTTGTGTTAAATTTCACAATATCGGTTGTCGTTACGTAATTCTTGGGTTTTGTAGCTCTTATAACAATAATTAATGTGTTTCTAAAACACGAAGCTGATTTATTTTATATATTTTACATGTAAGTCTAAGAATCATGTAACGACAACCGATATTGTGAAATTTAACACAACGCTTTACTGAATAAAATATGTGCCAAAAGTAACCAAGGTGTCCACCGTGGTCCGCCGTTGGATATTGACAGTTGATATGTCAATTAAATCCTTATATACTTAGCTCTCTTGTACACACTCAGATTTTTAAAACGTTGCCAAACAAGAAAACTATCGCAAATTTTATAATGCATTCAATTTTTCAAAGCACTTCCGGCTTCCACTTTTCTCAAAATTTTGTCAAGTATATGGAATTTTTTCACGGGGTTTGCTGTAATAGGTCAGCAAATCAGTACTCTAGATAGACATAACAAATTGTCAAGGTTTTGACTGGTAGCTAAAAATGGACGCGGTTATAACCTCTAAAAAATTGAAAAAAGTTGAATTTTTTTCAAAATTATTTTTTTTGCAAAAAATTGCACAAGCCTTTAGTTAAAGTAAATAAACTACTATATTGCCAATATATCTCTTAAGCTTCATGGAAAAAATCACAACCCCACAGCTACCCATTTCAGAGAAATTTGGATTTTTGTCCTTCAGCACGGATAAAAAGAACTTTTCGTCACCACCGACTCTCCAGACGGTTTGGGGAGCTGAAACCTTGCACAGGCTATTTCCATTAGACGTACTATCAACATGTATCAAAAGTTTTAAAATTTAAGAAAGTTCATTTTTTGGTGTCAACATCCGCTAATAGTTACTCATATGCATATTTTTTTATAATATAACTTTCACAACAAGCAACACGTTCACAAATAAACGTCTAACAAACACGCATTTTTATATGCATCTCAAATTTAATGCATTCCATTCCCCATGAAACATCTGTAAACTGAAGAAATGCATTTAATGATGAAAACTTAACATTAGTATATCTGAATGCAAGCTATTGACCGTCGTACTCAATTATTAGTTACAAACGACTATATTACATATTCTGCACTTCTAGCAAGTTTGATTAATAAAACAAGTGTTTCAAACGTCCCGAAAATGAAACAAATAAAAAAAATTACCAAATTGGCAAATGTTAATTAATTGAAACCAATAATTCGGTTAATTTTAGTTAAAAGAATGTGTTGTTCCAAATCTTTGTTTTGTCTTGAATATCTTAAGCATAAAACTATGCATTTTAAAAATTTATGGTACTAACCAACTAGCAATATGGCTTTGGATTCGGAGTAGCAATAACTCAATACAGATGTACATTTTTGCGCAATGTATGATTTTTTTTAAGTTTTGCCAGAAGAGATGCTAAACTGTACTAAATGTTCTTTAGAAAATGTTTATGTTAGTTTAAATAATTTCATTTTTTAAACAAGAACCAAACCGAAACCCAGATGAATAAAATATCTTGTATAACGTCAGATCAGCATAAACTTCACCAACAAATTCAATCTGTTGATTCTAAAATCTACCAATTCTCGACTTTTTACAAAAATAACGTGCACCCTACACAAATTTTTAAGTACATTTTTTAATTTTCATTCTTAAATCTCATCCTAAAACAGTTATTCCAAAACACATCTTTCCTTCTACTTTTATAAAACCTTCATCTTCCCCTCACATTTAACCCCAAAGTTACAAAGGAAACTGGATTATCATTCAAATCATTATTTTGTAACAAATATAACTAACCTTACATTATTATACATTAATTATATTTGACCATGATGAAAGAAAGTGAAGTAGAGCAACGTATTGAATGAGAGCGGCAGAGTAGTGGAGGTGAAATAGAGGACGCAAGGGGTGCAGAGGTGATTTTGAGGAGATGCAAAAATTTTACACGATAATTAATGACTTTTATTCTTTCTACATAAACATGAGACATATTCAGTTTAAATGCCGATCTAGGTTTC
Organism: Entomobrya proxima; assembly: GCA_029691765.1. NCBI lineage: Eukaryota > Metazoa > Arthropoda > Collembola > Entomobryomorpha > Entomobryidae > Entomobrya > Entomobrya proxima. The sequence continues at coordinate 48,683,749 of CM056171.1, read as the reverse complement.
AAAACACCGGAAAATGATGACATAACAAAATACTTAGTCACTAAAAAATGGTTGCTGCTAATTTAGCAGTGCTAAAAATACATGAATAAAACTTCATTATAGTAATCATCGATTTCCCTCAAAAGTTTAGCATAATCGCATTTCTACCAATTTACATCGTCAGGTGTCACTCTGCATATTTCTAACGTCTAAAATTCCCGACCAAAAGCGAGCGTCACTTCATATTTGCGAATTTAAAACTGAACCAAATAACTTTATTGGGGGAAAGTAAATTACCTCCTGAAAAAAAAAAAGAATGTTGAATATTGGTTAAGGCGTTGCCAAGTTATGAGCATTTTAAATTTAATTATGATACGTCAATTAGCAAAATGCTTAACCAACTAAGCATTTTCAACAACTTTAGTTATCTTGGATAAGTTTTTTTCGTAACCTTATTCTACTATTTAAAACTTTTAATTTTCGAAAAAAACTTTAATTAAAGTTGATACTCATGTTTACTGTTGCCCTAATTATCTCGTTTTCATTGGCAAAAAATGAAAATATTTTATAAATGATTCACGCGTTTTACGCCAAAGTGAAAATGAGAAAATTTCTGTGCAGTTTGCTAGAATTAGAATACGGTGCCTTACGGCATCTGAATCAGGACCAAACGTTTTCCCATATTCTAATAATTAAGTGGGATTGAATTGAAACAGAAATGAATAAGGCTAAAGTGAGTTAGACATTTTGAGCTGGAGGACGAAGGACAAGGATGAGCTTGTTGACGCCTACAGCTTCTTGCGGATATTGCAGCTTATGAATTAGAGTTGATGTTATTGAGTCAGAAATGAGAAGATGAAGAGAGAAGTGAACAAGTAGAGTGTCAAAAGATGTCTGGTATTTTTATTTTAAGACTCATACAAAATCTACATTCATTCAGTCATAGCAATAATAACAACATTATGCGCTATCTGCATTGTTGCTGATAGCGACGGCTCCGTGTGGCAATGTACTCTGTTCTACGTACGCACATGTGTGTGTGTATATTATATCCCTACCGTACTATAACGCTACGTATTACTATGTTACAACGCAATATTAATGTAACTGCATGTAGGATATTTAAACGCTATAATATGCGAACTCCCTCTATTACGGCTAACTCATCTTTTATCATGAATGCATATTATTTTTATGTCGACCGCGTTACATCCCCGCTGGTACTGAAAAAGAGTACGTCCACGTACACATAGTCTAATACAAAAAAATCTATTTCAACAATATTCTCTAAATAAAATAAAACATACAAAAATCATACAGTTACGGTAGGAGAGTGCGGAGTACATTCTTTTCTCAATGCAGTAGTAAATACAAATATTATATCACGATGGTAGATTCTTTATAAAATACGTTCACTAAACAAAACAATGTATAGAATACTATTCACAGCAAAAAAAAACTATTACTGATCAACGTAAGGTAAGAACAATGCAATGCAACAATGTGTGCATGTAAAACTGAATATAAAACAAGTTGAATACAAAAGGAAATCAAAAGGCAATACTATCAAAACAAGTTTTTATCACGATAACATGTAGGGTGTAAAAATGTTGTTGAAGGCTTATGGTGTAGGAGGATATTAATGTTGATTAGAAAGTGAAGGTGCAACGATGATGTGATGTTAAAGGGGAAGATTCATGTAGCCGTGAAGAAGACGAGAAGGTAGAAGTTGTGATGCTGATGATGATGATTAAGATGCAATAGAAAATCCATTGTTGTCGTGGAGTCGTGAAGAACCAAAGAAAATGAAACGGATTACATGTATAGATTAGGTCAGTATTGCTGTTGCAGTAAATACATGTCTAGACGATCAAATCCAAGTTGATGACCAAATAGAGAGTAGAAATTCAGGATGGATGTAGCCATAAATACATTGTTGATGATGAAAGTGTTGAAGTGAAGTAGGGATGCCGGGTAGGTTAATGACCAGTGATGAGAACTCCGTAAGCAATACTAAGGCAAATTACCATTACTCGAGTCTGGTACTGAAATAGACTAATAGATTTTGAATAGATCGCTCAATGTAATATGTTATGACACTTGACAGGAATGCACTTAAGATTCCGGTATTACTCCAATGAAGAATACCAAATTTGCGTCAAAATGCCGGAAATGTTGCCTAACATAAGAGCTAACATTAAAATGGTTAAACATACCTTATTTATAATGGTTAAACGAATCATTTGATAAGTTCAACGTACAATATAATATAATGTGTTCTGACTGCATGGCTTTCTTTCCATATAATTCATTTACACAGCGTAAAACAGTAACTCGTGTTTATCTTAAGGTATATATAAATTGCAAAAATATTCTGTCACTTGATCAGAATTCTTTTAAGTTTTACAACAAGCAACCTGATAGGCATGCTTCTATCATGAATGAAGTTTGCAATTATACGTCTTTCGTAATTCGTACTTATAATATAACATTCATTCACAGATATATATTCTATGTAGGGTAATTACGAAAATTGACTGGTTTCAGAAGGATAATATGTCAATATAATTCTTTAAGCTTTAACCCATCTTGAATTACAGAATCAAATTTCGAATTTGGAAAATACAATGTATTTAGGTTAATTTTTATAGATTGTGTGGTTTATAAGATCACTTAGGCAGTCTGTCTGTCTCATACAGACACTCTATTAATAAGTAGGTATTAACAAAAAATAGAGGCTTGATAGCAGCAATCTACTAATGTAGTAAATCAATTAACATAATCAATCATGTGATCTCTATTAGCTTAATCCATAAGGTAATTAAGTAATTAGGAAGTCACTTAGAAAATTTAAGCAAATGTCCAACGAAGGACGGGTTCGAAGGTGGAAAATACATATCTGAACATTCATACAAAAGTGGTAACAAATTCGTAAGTATCAATTAGCTTAATTGTTAACATGTCTGTATGCGCATTTGTAGGCATGTTAAAAATCTTTTATCTTGATACCACAGATACTTTAAAGATTGGAATAAGTCGGTATAAGTTTACAAGGAGTATTGACGATACACGTTTACAACTTATTAGCTTAGTAAGGTAATATTGATATAATCTTAGTTCTGTTTTAAATAAATCCAATTTAATAGGAATACAATTGATACGGATCCCAAAGGTATCTTTTTGTTTAACAATTTGGAACTTTCAATTCAACTATTTCAAATAACATTTCAAATGACAGTAAACTGTCCGGTACTTTTAGGATTACATTTAGGTTAGGATTGTAGTCTGTCGGAATCAACTTATACGTTTGGAAGCTTTCTCAAAGAAACACAATCGTTTTAGAATGACAAGTTCATTAAGTGACAATAGAATATCAAGGCATGCAGTATATTCTTCCTGTCTGCGAACAGGTTCAATTAAATCCGTTATCAATCTACACAATATCAAGTAGAAACAATTCTTAAGTCAATTAATTAATGTTTATAAAATTATTTAAGGGTACAAAAGTCGTTTCGATTATCTCCATTATTAGATTGTAAATATTAGATCGTAGTGTAACCGCGTTATACGTTTCTGGCTAAACAAGTCAATGCGAGATACAAGTTGACGGTAGACCACGGAATATCTTTTTATTTATATAACTCATTTAAATAATGTATTTTTAGAAAAGTATCTCTTGGAATCTAGGTATTTCTCTTCTCTGATGAGATGGCATTGACGGAGGATACATAAGACAATTAATAGAAGAAGCCTATAGAACTGAAGTGACATTACAAATAAAAAGGCTTAGCAGACGGACTCATTTTAATTATAACGACACAGAAGGTGGACAAATTAATAGGCAACTATTTTCGAGGACCAAGGGGAGCAACGGAACGGCCGCGAGAAAACGGACTCAAAAAGGGGCCGAAAGGCTGGATTCTGCGACACTTGGCAGTCAACGTACTAGACTTATAGGCATACCAGCTAGCATAATTAACAGTCAAGACAAGAACCAGAAAATGGTAAACGAGTCAAGGAATAACCATATAGCAAAACAAAACTGAACATAAACTTTCCGGCTGTTCCTAAAATTTGGTCTCCAAATTACAATGGATGATATAAGTATCCTAGTAGCAGTTACTTGCACTTACATAAATATTTGATACATTACATTTACTCTCTCGTTTATTTTTAATCACTGGAAAGTTCATTTATAAGACTTATTACGATTTAATCCATAATTATGTTGGAAACTTCAAAGTTCATTAGATTCACGTTTTAAAATATCCTTTTTATATAAAAGTATTAGACTGGATAGAAAATATGGTTGGAACGTACACATTACACTGAAATTTGGTTATAAGTACACATAAGTGGAATTAAACGCTTCTATCACCTGTGGTGGATTCAAAACTATGTAGAAATAAGGATATACCATTCAACTAAATACCTGTACTCATTTAGTACTCGTGACATTGAAAGGACCAGCAACAAATCTCACTAACATCAATGTCATTTGTACAAAACGATAGACTAGATGTAAATCGTCAAGGAATTAAGTCAAATAGTGTAAATACATTGCAAGAGGTTAAAATGATCTTAAGTGGTCTAAATATTCTTTGTAATTCTGCTTAAATCTTAATTGTGTACGTAATTATACATTAATGTGCCATAACAAGGTATACAATTAGATAGAGTTAATTCTTGCTTCAAATCTTGCCTCTTAATCACATCGATTTATAGACGTCTCGTTACCTTTTAGTTTCTTTAAGAGAGAGACGATGCGATTTTGCCCTGTACAGCCAGTTAGCTATTTTCTATTTGTTGGTAACGTTTATCATTTTTATTTTTCAGCCAGATAGGACAGCTAAGGTTTCTTAAGCTATCTAACTTTCCAGGTGAGTATGGCTAGCTTACCATATTTAAGAACTGATATTATATTAGAAAGATATTACTGTTCATTATAGGCTAAGATTTGTGAACTTTGGTGGGGCTGTACTTAAGAAGACTGAACTTCTTCTTCTGACTCTTTATATTAAAAATTCATATAATATTCTTATTGATTTATTTGGGTACCGGTACATAGACGTCTTTGATTTGCGCGCGGGTACTTCTGAAGGGCAGAGAAATATTAGTAGCTCAACTAGAGTCAGCTTCATACTCAAAAGTCTTATTTTAAAGTGCTTAGGATTCATGAAGATATATTTCTTGTCAGCAATTCTGTCTGGACTCATTTATTTATTGTAAAGTATTTCTTACTTTAGTATTTGCGTTCATTATTGTAAAGTAAAGTTAGGTAATCTCAAATCTCAAAATAAGGATTTATCAAAGTATTTGTTTCCATTTTGATTTGGCTTACTTAGTATTTGTGTCTATATTTCTTTATCCAGGGTAATCAATATACTATGTTTAGTTTGATTTAACTATTTTATTATAATTAGCTTTTTCGTTTTACTTTAATCTTTTTCTATTCGGTATTTTCAAATGTCTAAAATGTTATGGAGAGCTGATTTTAGATCCTCTTGGGATAATCGTTCTATGAATGTAATACGAGACTGGGTTAAGTAAAGTACTGATAATCTTTAAAATACTTGTATATTTTTAATAATTGTTATGTTAAAACATTATTTATCAGCACTGGACCGGATATTGGATTTTGTACTGGACAACTCAACATTTAACCTCGGGTTGCTGATACATATGTTTAATAGAACATAATTGAATGTATTCTAATAGCTCTTTTAATTATTTAAGTGTGCTCTATGGTTATACTTTATAGTGCGCTGAGTTTAATAAGGAATGTACACACAGTAATCATATATTATATTTCATTATTACAGCTTCAGAAATTGTAGGATTATTTATCGACCCATGACAATTGCTCATATACTAAGAGGTATTACAAGACCATGTAAGTATTTCGGAAGTCAAGATCCCAATAAAGTGATGCCCACTTCATGAAACACGATGATCAGGTAACACAAAACTAGCTTGCGAAGAAAAGAGAACACCGGAGTGTACTTTAAAGGGACAATGCAATGTCAGTTTCTTAATACGACGGAAGCTTATAGCATGGACGGAGAAGGATTAAGTCAAAAGGAAGGTCATACCCGTAAGGGCGGATCAGACCACATCATACTCTGCATTTCTGCATCTGCAACTTAGGTCTGCACCTCGTATCCTTATTCCGAGGAATTTCTGTCGATTTTATGGGGATTTTATACTACAACGCTTAGGTGGCATAAAGATAATTTTCTAAGTCATATTCTGGGGCAATGTGAGAAGATAGGTAAAAACGTAAGTGATATGTTCATAGAGGAGGTACCTAGAGTTCATTGGTATATTCAAAAGTCGTGATCTCAATTCACCCCAAAGGTGGGATTTTTATAGTTAAAATTCTGTAACTCGGCAGGCATTTGGATTTGGATCGATTTTTCGGTCGATTTGGCCGATTAACTAAATTGTCCATCTAAATTAAGAGTTTGAGTTGGAAATTCGGTTTGGAACATGCTAATTCAAAAGTGAAAATTAACTTAATTTCAAAAATTGGAATTTCGGATTTCTGCTATTACAACGCTATATAAGGACTTATTTGAAGTATTTTACGAGTTTTAGAAGGTACTAATTCTTTACGGCTCTCAGGTTGTAAGTATTTAAAATCAAAATTTGTAAATTAATTAAAGTTGAATTGAGTGGCATTGTAATATTGTGAATAAATTCAAATATTCTTAAATACTGATTATGAAGGTATGCTCAAACGACAAATATGCTGAGTTGTAATTAAATGAATACGTTAAATTTGTAAATATTGAGTTAATTCAGTTAAAATATTTCAACAAATAAGGCAATTACATTTTAGAGAGAATAGCAGTGACTTTGAAGCACTAGTAGGATGTTTGGCAGAACTTGGCACTAGGCATTGAGTTATAGCTGGGGCAAAGCAAAAGGCAGAAATATATTTAAGCTAATTTGTTACTTTATTACTACCGTTAACTAGAATTCTGATAATTACAGTTGTAAGGCTTAGTTAGGAAATAATATTTATATAATATGTGGAATATTAAGAGACATCAGTTATAATTGTTTATATTTATGAATTTCCTTTACAATATGGATAAGTGTAATTAGGCATAAAATTTAACCCGAACTTACTAGTATTTAATTTATGAAAGGGTGGTGGTCCCAGAATGAATGTAATTAAGTGGACAAGGCATAAGGAAAGGAAACTTTATTCAGGCTGTTGGGATGTAATTCTTATCTGGCATAAGTACATACTCATCGTCGTCAGACGTTCTAAAATCTTTAGTGCAAAAGCAATCAAGAGTGTCGACAAAGTAAGGAGCTATATGCGAATGGCAATTATCTGTTGGTACATGAGTGCTTGCAGCGGCTTTGTATTTTGCACAGTAAGGACATTCACAAAAGTGGGTAAGAAAAGCAATGTGATTGGCATTATGACCAACTAAGGCTGCATCGTAAGCATGTAAGTGTAAGGCTATGTTGGTGAAATCGCTGAGGCAGTAATACTCTAGAAGTCTATGATATTCTGTAACGTAATGAAGGGGAATGCACTTTCGAAGGTACATCGACTTTTCAACCTGGCTACACTTTAAACTTTCTAAAGCCATATTTAAATCACGAATGAAAGTGTCGAAATTAGGGAATATGCCAGATGTTAATTGATGAGTGTTAATTACACGTTCAAGGTCAATGGTCCTAGGCGTCTTAGCCTTTTCAAAAGTAACTTGCGTCTTTGTAGTTGATTGAGTAAACTTGGTTTTCACAAAAGTGTATTCTTTCTTAAAAGTTTGCTCCGAAGGAGAAAATGTTTTGTTTGTGGATGTGTTTTTCGGAATTTTGCGGGTTTGATTATATTGTGAATTATGATGGGGCTTAGTAAAAGAACCTGATTGGTAATGACAATTTTGAAAATTATTGTAATGAGAATTTGATTGAGTGTATGAATTGCGTCTACTATTATTATAAGAGCCCTGTGGAGTATTAAAATGTGGTGGAGGACAGTTAGAGTAACGCCTAAAGTCTGAGTTATTATTATGAAAAGTGTGGAAATTATTAGAATGAAAATTATTATTATGGTACTTACGGTGTGGTTGAGTTTGTCTGTGTGGGGATGGAGCGTATCCATAATATGCCATTTTGTAAAATGAAATCGGTAGCGTAAGGCACAAAAGGAGTATGTACGAAGCACAAGCAGCAGAAAAAAAAATGCAAACTAAGCAGGCAAAACAGCACAAGATGTTGGCACTACAAAGCAAACGGCAACTAAATCCACATGCTCCCGTAAAAAAGATTGTTGTCCCCAACAATGCGGTATAAAAGAAGCACCAAAATGAAAGAGGAACACAGGCTAAATTTCCAAAAGTTTCCGAAGAAATTTTTCACAGTCACCATAAATTAGAGTTGATGTTATTGAGTCAGAAATGAGAAGATGAAGAGAGAAGTGAACAAGTAGAGTGTCAAAAGATGTCTGGTATTTTTATTTTAAGACTCATACAAAATCTACATTCATTCAGTCATAGCAATAATAACAACATTATGCGCTATCTGCATTGTTGCTGATAGCGACGGCTCCGTGTGGCAATGTACTCTGTTCTACGTACGCACATGTGTGTGTGTATATTATATCCCTACCGTACTATAACGCTACGTATTACTATGTTACAACGCAATATTAATGTAACTGCATGTAGGATATTTAAACGCTATAATATGCGAACTCCCTCTATTACGGCTAACTCATCTTTTATCATGAATGCATATTATTTTTATGTCGACCGCGTTACACTTAAGAGTGTCCTACCTTGCCCCAGAAGAGCACCCAAGTAACGAAAATGTGCAGCCGTGGATGGAAAAAACTTTGTATCTGGGTATCTAGGATACCGGGAAATTTTGATGCCGCCGAAGGCGGCGGCAAAATGGGAAGAAGGGGAAGCGGGAAATAAAGTGAAAGAAAGAAAAAAAAGGAAGGGAAGGGAAGGAAAAAGAAGGGAAGGAAAAAGGAAGGGAAGGAAAAAGGAAGGGAAGGAAAAAGGAAGGGAAGGAAAAAGGAAGGGAAGGAAAAAGGAAGGGAAGGAAAAAAGAAGGGAAGGGAAGGAAGAAAGAGGAGGTGAGAGCGGGAAGGAAAAAATGCGAAATTTGAATTTCATTGATTGCAACTAGTTGGGAAGGGTTTAATCCATTCAGCTTTTTTCTGCTAATTTCTCCAGCCGAGATAAAGTTAAAGGATCGGTTCTTGACTTATCTTTACTTACACATTGCAATACTTCCTACTAAAATACAGAAGATCTTGGTTACATATTTATATATCAATGAAGTGAATTTCCAAAATCATTCACAAATATAATAAATAACAATATTCTTACCTTTATCAGCTCTGGAACATAATCCAAATAATTTGGGGGAATGTTGTCTAGGAGCATTTTAGTAGCACCCTTAGTCGTTGCCTTGCATGGTTTCCAGAAACGTTTTTCATTTTTCTTAATATCTTAAAGTGCGCAAACATTGCCAGATAGAATTTGCTCCCTTTTTTACCTTTCTCCCAAGAATTTTAATATTCGAACCTGAAAGTCTAAAATTGTGAAATATTAAGAATGCATATTCACAAACGTTTACTTAGAATGAAATAATCTTCAAAGGCCAAATAATATACCACTCTAAAATTCCAGCAGCCTCCAGTATAACATCTTTGGATATTTCAACGCATTTATTGAATTCCATTCTAAATAACTCAATTCGTGCCGTCTTATCTCCTCTTTTTTGTTTTCGCAACCTGTCGTGCAGAAGGCATTTACAATTCCTAACTAGAAAAATTAGTTTTAAGAGTTCCTAAATTGGAAAATTCCTATTATGGAATGCCACAAAGCAGTTTTGTCAAAACCTATTTTGACAAATTTATTTTACACGCCCCCGAGTAGAAATTAAGAAAGTTAAGACCGATCAAATTGTAAAGAAGAACTTATTTGAAATAAAAAACTGTTTTGTAATCAAGATTATATTTATTTGGAAAACAGGCAGTTATCAATGTCTGATTTGCCAAGACGACATAAAAATTCATTTGGACAAATTCAAGTTCGATTTTTTTACAAAACGTTTACAAATCATTTTGGATTTATCAGTGTTTCTGACTTTTGAACAGCACTATACAGGCGTTTTTGTTATATTCCAATAAGTTTCTGATTTTCGGGCAAACGATGGACGAAAATCGGATTAATGGTAAATTAGTTAGTTCAATTAGTCAATTAGTTCTTTTATTTTTCTCAACACTACTATTTGAATTTGACGCAATCCAGATATTTCACTTGGCCAAAAATTTAACACTTTTACTAAACTGCAGTTTCCATTGATTGGATCGAGTTTTCAAAAACGGTGAAATCTCAGTTTGAGCATTTGCAGGTTGCCAAAATTGCTTGCAAATAATATCTACACTCTTGGCCTTTCCGGTCATAGTAAGAATCGGAACGTCAAAAACATAATCTTCTATTTACAGTCTATAAAAATTGCGACAAAAAATCAAGAAATGCTAAGCTTCTGCAGACGTAACGTATCATTGTTGAACCTACTTTGTAAAAGTGTTTTGTCTATAGAAAATAGGGGGACATGTTTACCAAGCTCATAAATTATAGACCTACCTTCTAAAAGTTAACAATCCATAAACTTTATCCAGATGAGCGTTGACAATATTTTAATTTGATAGAAAAATGGTCTTCAGTAATTGAAAAAATTATACAAATGCAAAATATCAGACAATTTTTAAAAATAAAATCCATTGAAAATTTCAATGTTCATTCAACTTTACATCCAAATTATATGTTAGTTGGTAATTCAGTAAAAAATAAATGGTAAAATATTTGTGCAACTAGAAAGTTTCAGACCCGGGTGCGCCACTGATCACATTTTAGCAACTGCATAGCCCTATAAGCAGAGCCAATTTTGGAACTGCATGAAATGTATTGTGTTTAGCTCTAAAACAGAGATTTAATCCGTCCGTAGTTCTAAGTATAATTTTGAGTTTCGAAACATCGGCATTCAGTTTAGATCCTTTTAAAATAAATATTTCCATTCATTATGTGAATTCACTTTTTGAGAAATAAATAAGGTTTATAAAGTGAAAAACTGTCTACGTGACCGCGGTTTTATGCCTTAGTTTATTTGCATATAAATGTTTCACATACACACACATTCAATTTTATATTTTATCTATAAACCTACAAACAAAGCCATAGAATTCATATTAACTTAAAAATTCATCTACGTGATTAAATGGTTGCTGAGCTTTTTTAAGTTACTGTTTAAAAACTAGGAAAACGTAATCATTCGTATTTTATTTTCAAGGTATGTAACAAACAGAGCATCTGCAAGGTCTGAAGTTCCAGGCAGAACTGATAATAATACGAAGAGTTCATAGTATCCATAAGATCCCTCTCTAAGATTCTAAAATATTCTAGTCTGTTAAATATATTTCAATATCATTTGAAAAACAAAAACAACAATATCACAACAAACAAAACAAAAATATCAAATTTTCGTATTATATTTATTGTTCTTGTTATATTTAGTTATTGGTATTAGTTGTACAAAGCTGGAGCTCACACCAAAACTTTACCTGCATTCATTGTTTCAAAATAAATGCCTACATAAATAAACCATTTACTGTATTGAGGACTATTTAAACGCAATTATATCGAACCCAAAATCCGAGTACTATAGTGTCCAATTTTTAATAGTAAATCCACCGGGAAATATTTTTGTAAATGACAGAGGGAAATTTGTTTTGAACACACCAGGATACCGGGAAGAAAAAGTTTTTTCCACCGACGTGTGCAGCACAAAAACATAAGCTTGAAAAGCTTCCAGGTTTCTTGCACAATGTATTTCGTTGTTCATTTTTCGAAGGATCAACGAGTAAAGCGAGTTATCTGTGATGATATTCCGGAAATTCTTTGACAAGAGCAAGGTGCCCAATCTTTGTATATTATCTCAATTCAACAACATCTGCAGATCCGGTAAACCTTACTAAGAATAAAACACCGTTACACTGGATTTTGTAAGAAGTGGTGTGCAGTTGTTGCATAATCGAGATACGCAGTTACAAAAGAAAAGAGAACTTGCATTGCAGCATTTTACAGATGAATATTAATACATAATTGCTTTATAAGGTTAATAGTATGTTTTGCCTGCACCAAATATTATAAGTACTTAGACACAATAAATGCAATAACTAATGGACATTACTTACCGCTATTTGTTTTTCCCAAAATGCAGGTTTTTTTGTATTGCCCATCCATTTTGGTAGATTGGTAATTATCAGTGAGAACATATGGAGGTAGGAATAAGACTGTGGTGAGTAGGGATGGATCACAAAGGTTAGAGAAGTGCTGTTGTGGTTGCCGTTAAAGGTTCAAAACATTTTTGGACACGTTGATTAGTTCGTTCGTTGTACTTTGTAAGTGGTACATACCCGGTAAAGTTTCAATATTGCAGTACGTCATTGTGACCTTACCAAGTAGGATTTTCTACATCCGCTGAGATTGGATCGGAAGAACAACGGTCACTTCTCCAATTTCAGTTCCATTCGGACCTAAACTGTTCACTCCTTCAGATGCTTAACGCCAATTTATTCAACAAAGCGGAGAAGTAGGTCTATTACCTTCAAGAGAATCATTCAACGAAAAACAGTTGTTATCAATTTGCCATTTGCCCAAACTTCTTACTTTCACTTAACCATCATCGCAGTTTAAAACTAATTCTAAAGTTGAAGAATGTATGCAGAAATTGCTTCTTTTTGTAACAAGCCAAAGGACGATATCCAAATATGGCCGTTTCTGGCCCAAAAATAAAAAGTTTTAATTTTAGAATCATAAAACAATAAAAGAGATTCATTTTAATGAAGGTTTCAGGTTGATTTGATCAATATGTCAAACATTATGAAGTTTTGAATACGACGTGTTTGGTTACCTGACTTGACTCCAGCAAAAGGTCAGCAACTGGATTTACTCAAGTGGACATAACTTTTACACCACATGCAGCAGATTAATGGTTTGCAGGTCATTCGAGGGACCGAAAATCAGTAATTATCATCCATATTTACTCTTACTAGGGATGCTTCCTAGGTGCTCCGAAAGTTCAACTACGACACATAATGGGTCTGAACCAGGTTTTTGCGTAGATTTCAAATGTATTTTCATTTTGGTGTAAAACGCACACACGAGAATTTTGTGGCACAATTTAGAGATTTGTTAGTAATACCAAAACTGCATTGGGTTGGTCAGTACTCCGAATAAAAAAACGTTTATGTGGAAATACTTACTGCAGTTTTGTAGCCCATTTTTAATAGATTATTACGCAGAATACTTTGAAACGTCAGATTCAATAGTATTTTGTACACTAAAGCTCAATAGGACAGCTAACAGTTACTTGTTTTTAAAGGAGTTATTCACTGATACTTTGTACTACTAGCACAGTTAACATTATGTTATTATCCTATTACAACCATTACGTCAGTAGTGGTAATACCAATGCTAGTGTCACCATACTGGTTTTGATTCTACTAATTGAGTTTTGCTTAAAATTAATTCCACAAAGTTTCCAGTATAGTTTTTCTCACTGAGTACCTTCAATATCCTGTACACAACAAAAATGCGGATGCATTTTTTATTTAAACATATATGAGCTGCTGGTTGCATCATATACATTATAAAGTAATATAAATAACTTAATATGAACATTTGCAACACATTTTGAAAGCCCCCTTGTGTTACACGAGGTATTTAAGATTTATTTACTTTTCGTGCACAGAAACTTCAGTAGATATCTTCTTTAAAAACGAATAACTGCTATTTGTCCTATTGAGCTTTAGTGTACAAAATACTATTGAATCTGACGTTCCAAAGTATTTTGCGTAATAATCTATTAAAAATGGGCTACAAATCTGCAGTAAGCATTTCCACATAAACGTTTCTTATTCGGAGTATTGACGGACCCAATGCCGTCTTGGTATTATTTACAAATATCTAAATTGTGCCACAAAATTCTCGTGTGTGCGTTTTACACCAAAATGAAAATACATTTGAAATCTATGCAAAAACCTGGTTCAGACCCACAATGTGCCGTAGTTGAACTTTCGGAGCACCTAGGAAGCATCCCTAGTTAGTAAAATTCGGTTCTTTCTATGATTTATGGGTGACCCATCATGCATGTACACCGAAAAAATGCAGGTGTATACACTAAAAATCAGTTTGCACCTAACGATAGAAGGCCCAGGTCAGCAAAGTACATTAAAATGAAGCACTAAAGTAAGGCTTTTAGAAACTCAGTACCGTCGACGAAACTCTTTCAACATTAAAAAATATGGAGGTTTTTGAGCAACTTTTGTATAGTTTTTTAGTAAAACGGGACCGTTCTCTGTAGTTTGCTTGATTTTTATTTACAATGTGCATTGTAGGATCATTATTTTCCCCAACAGTACATTTAGCTGGTGGGTTGCATACTTGATTAAAAATTGCACTAAAATTGTTATCTCCTCGGTGGTAACTCCACAGCTTTTAAGTAATAGAAATAAGCAGTTGCTTGGGATGTTGTTAATGTTGTATAATCCTAAAAGTTGAATAGTTATTCATGTGTTTTTTGGAGATCAATAAATGTGGAATTAAGCCTGTAAAATTTAAATGATAATCAGGTTCACAGAATTTTAGTTAGCAAATTTGATGTATTAGTCATAAATTTATTTTGAAGCGACAGATACGAGTACAATCAGATATTAGTTGAAAAAATTGATATATCTTAATTAAAATTGATTACAGTGCTATGTGGCTTACAACAAATTTTTAGTTATTGTTTCCTATCAAAGTTGTTTGTACGAAGAAAAATAGTAGTAGCAGCTTCACGAGAAAAAAAGCCTTGACTTGATTGTTGATTTACTTGTTTTGTATATAAAATTATATTCATATTATGTCTATCATATTGCATATCCTACAATACGGAATGTGCTTAGAACTAAATTATGCTGTACAAACTCCTGACCCTACTAAAATGTAGAGCAGATCAGAACCAACATGACATTTATTTACGCTTTTTACATTTAATCTTAAACTTTGCATTAAATATTTTTCTAGCAGAATAACATCTTATTATATTGGGAACCTTCTTTAAAATATGGAACCATTTTTTCACTGCAAACACAATACGTTTGACCATACTTTTTAGAAAACGCTGCAGCTTTTTATTGGGTCTTTGGAGAGCTTCCTTTAAAAACACTAAAAGTGTAATACTCAATCCCACAAGCCACACCGAAAATATCACCAGTACATTTCCGGACAATGTTGGAGCCTTAAGTTCGTTACCGATCCACTGCGAGTCTATGTCAATTACAGACGTTGCTTCTATTAAACTCGTCCATCTTTTAAAAATTCCAGACTCAGAATTAACTATATTCCAATTGATAACCGTATGCCAGGGCCAGAGCCCTTTCAAAACTCCGTATAAATTTATGTTAAATAATTTTTCAGTGCCAACGTATAAATGTTTCTTGCCTTGCTTCTCAAGTTTTCGATAAAACATGTGGCACGTTTCTATATTCGTAATAAGAGCAACTCCATTGCATTGAGCTAGTTGTTTTTCTGCTTGTAAGGTGTGCTGCTCTATATACTTTACTAGATCATATTTCTCTGCTCGAAACCAGCGAGAAAGAGTTTCAGTTACAAGTTCATCCACAATTTCGGTTGTATTTGGTAACATTTCCGTTACGTTAAACAATCTTTCTAGGGTAGTGTCTCTGAAATCCGTACTCCGGTAATATTTATCAAGGTTTGAATTAACAAGTGTTATCGAATCCGATAGGTTTTCCTTTTTAAGTTCGTAGGAGTAGTTAAGTGCCAGGGCGTGCTTGGTGGTTATTAGTTGGATGTCCTGTATTAAAAGACCATCAAAACCGGTACTGGTTTCCCAGAAGTGCTGCAAATCAGAAAACCTTGGGGTCGCGGTTGTAAAAATTTTAAAACTGTTATTTAATAGCTGTTCAAATTTGGTATACGGCACTGGATATCGTGGCGCGATCATGTTGTACACATTCACGTTTTTGTAAGCATTGCTTAATACAATACCGGAAATCAACAATGCCAAGCAAATCGAATTGCATTTCCTCCGCACAAACTTGCCGCGAATGGATCCCCTTGTTCCATGAACACTTTGCACGTGGCAAACAGCCACCTTCCAAAATTTTCACGTTTTGCGTACTGCATGTAAAATGGTATAGTCACAAACGTTACAAGTATCATATACCAAACAGGTAGTGCAAATGCACTGGCCAATTCCGTGTATGCTAAGGCCGACGTTTGTGGATTTCCACAACTGATAAATTGCGAACCTGAGCGGGAATAAGAAATCGTAATGGGGTAAAAATCAATGTTATCAAATTTGTAGAATTTTCGCCTTTGAGCGGTTAATTTTGGATAAAAGTATTGTTGAGCATCACGAATATTTCTGCATGTGATTCCATTTGGATCTATTGCAGTGTGGTTGCCTAATATGGAAAGAAATAACCGAAAGAAAACTGTGACAAAACGTTCCATCTTTGGTAATATATTTCTCATTCCTTCATTAAAATTTGGACAAAAGTATCCCTGATCGAGAAACGCAAGATTGTCATAGTCATATTTAAAATAAAACACCCCATGTTGTAAGTAAGTAATTGGGTTGGAAACCGTAGTTTTTTGGACAAACTCTCCATTTGCTGTCAACTCATGAATGTGCAGAATACTATTTACCACTCGACGGTGATGCTTTATCCCAAGTAAAAGGTGGGCAACATCCGCAGCGTTTGGAAGTTCTTGGCATTCCAAAATCAAAAGTGTGTGAACTGGAGTTGAGCTCGGCAGCACCTTTTCTAAGTAGTTTTCGTCAGAGTTTATGTACCAGCTGCTTGGATAAAACAATTGGTGGAGTAATGTCAATTCAAAATATTTAAAAATAAAGTCAGGTGGATGAATTCCAATTCTGAGTTCAACATTCCAGGGTTTTGTTCCTGAACTGTGCTTCAGAAAATCTATTCCCATTGTAGTTTTTGACAGTCTCAATTATCAAGCAAATTTATTGATCTGACTGCTGCTAAGCCCACACATTAATCGCCTTTAGCATTTAAGGTTTATGTAGTAGCTCAAAATCATTGGCGTAGCCAGGGGGTAGGCACATGGGGCACGTGCCTACCCCAGACATGGTGCCCATCATGATAACCAGAATGTTTTCACTCTTGACAAATGATTTTAAAATTTTAATAAACATATTTTGAACTATTTGGATGAGTATATTTGTCAATTATTAATTGATTTTGCTCATAATATTATGCATCGTTCATACTGAGAACATGGCTCATCTTTTAACAAACTGAAAGGTCAATTTTGCAGAATAACTTGCACAGTTTCACGTCAACTCTTTGTATCAGCAGCACAAAATCTTGATGCCCAGCTATAATCATTATTTATTATCATTAACCCAAACTACTCGAGTGCTTTTCTCACTTATTTATTTATATAGATACACACTACGTCCTGTGCCAAATATTCTTCCATTCTGCTTATCCAAACTGATTAGTTAAAATACAAAATGAAATTCAAGGCAAATAGCCAGAATCGTATTTGAGTAATTCCGTTGGTTGAATGTAAGGCTTGGAATCAAAGTTTAAAATTGAAATTTTGAGTGCATATTGATATTGCTTACCAAAAATGATCTGATTATGAGCAACGTGGATTTCAGGTTTTCTGTAAACGCAAAATAACCGAGTTATGTAGCCATCAACATATTTGTGATGAATCCAATGGGCAAGTTTTAACTCTGGGTCGAACAGATTTCGCGTAAACAACATCCATTAGACTGTGTTCAATGATTCACATTTGATTTGGTGTCTTCCATTAATGACGTCACTTTAAAGGGTCAGTGGGTCACTATAGTTAAGAAGTGACGGCCTTTGTTAAGTGCCCTATCCTCTAACGTTAAAAAGTAGTGACAGGGGTCAGTTGGTCACTCCAAAAATCGGCTTTTTAAAGTGACGTCATTAGTGGATGGGGCCTTTTCAAAATTTCATTTTCAAACTGTTTTTTAAAAAACGGTAAAATTTTGGCTTACATGATGGATTTTCCGGGTCCATGGCACTCTAAGCTTATAAATTTGAAAGGGTTCTAAAATTTCAAAAATAGAAATTAGAAAAACCCAAGATGAGCCATTGACACAGTCTATTGAAAATTGTTTTGCGAGGTTTCACCCAATTTGGTCCACCATTACTAACATTAGAATTTTCAAATTGAAATACATGTTGTACTCATCATTTTGCAAGCAATATTAAATTTTTTAATAAAATATAATTGCAATATTATACAGTCGAAATTTCAATTTTAAAACTACGATTTTTGTCTTCCCATACATTTGCTGTCTAATTGGAGCTCGAAGAGCTCCAATTTCGCAAAGTACGCTGTTAGCAACAGCAGTACTGTATGAGAAGTTTATGCATTCAGTTGCAAGGTCAAACCCTTTGACCCTAATTCATTTCTTAACTATTGGGAATTTTGAGATGCACCCAAAAGCAAATCGGCGATTTAGACGATGAGGATTGCTGCTTTTGGATTGGTTTTTCCAAAATATGCAAGAATAAGAAAATTCCTTCGTTAGAACTTATTTTTAAGGTTAATCGTCGTGGGTGGTCTGATATTTAAGCTTATATGGCATGATAGCAACGTTACTAACGTTTCAACTGTCGCTATACTGAATTGCATATACAACTTGAGGTCTCATGTTCGAATCCTTCCCCTGTCGATACAGAACTATTTTTGCTCAAACTAATAATATACATAATAATAAAAATCATAATTCGTACATTACTATAATGAAAATTATAATCCCAGTATGCCTGAAATTTTGTTCAAAATTGCTTCATTGAAGAGATATGCACTTTTGACCACTTTTGACCAATTTTGACTTCTGTTACTTATTAAAATTTAAAAATAAAAAAAGGATAAAAACCCAGATTGTCTTCCCATACTATTCCCTCAAAAGTACAAAATAAATCTTGTATGGGAACGTGCGCACCAGGATGTGGCAAAACGTTAAGTATAAGTTATACTGTATAACGATTCAAAAAATTCTGCAAGACTTATACCTACAGCTTACGTATAAATGCAACTGTTTATAAGTCTGTGTATTAATTAATTGTATGCACAATTTCAACCTTCTTCTGAGTTTCCAGTTCAAATTTAAAGGACTTGAATTTTACATGTAGGTAAATTAGGAAAGTAGTTTTGCCTAATCCTGGTGCGCACGTTCCCATACAAGATTTATTTTGTACTTTTGAGGGAATAGTATGGGAAGACAATCTGGGTTTTTATCCTTTTTTTATAAGCCAAACATAATATAACCCATGGGTGGAGTTTCTCATTCATCAGTGTTTTGGAAATCTGTGAAAGGCTTTAAAACACTAACTGGCTATTTGCATTTACTTCCATTTTGTACATGAATTCACTAAACAGTTTGAATATTACCATCAGTCAATTTGCCGAAAGGTGTGGCTCATACACTTGTGCGAATATTCCCACCATGGAACCGAGTTTTGTCTTGTAGTTTACTTTGTTTAATCAAGCGGCTAAAATCCTAGGATTTCCTAGGAACTCGGCGATTTTCCTGATTTTGTTGAATAAAATAGTTCAATTTAAAACACAGAGTAATTTTAGGATATTGTGAAAATGGTTACACAACAGTGTTTTTTGAATTCGCTAATATATGGGTACCTATACGCCAATTTTGCTAGAAAAACTGGAAAAAGCTGAAAACTCATTCTCAATTTACAAGCATTTTTGTTAACCTAAAAAACAATGCAACAATTGTAGGAATTTAAAATGACGTCTTTGAATCAGCAGGAAGACGCGCAGTGAAATTATTAAACTCGTTCGTGGTTGTTGGTTGGGTAAGTAAAAAATTGTCGCACGAAATTACATTGATCCAAGGCGTGCCCACCCCAGACTTAAATTCTGGATACGCGCCTGCTCAAAATTTCGGAGTCTTCTGTATTCCGGAAACTCACCGTCTTTTGCAGCGAGCATTTTGATTGGCTTGCCATCAACTGGTTATTGTGTTCACAGCTAGCAGACAAGATAGCAACTCAAATGATATTCAATTAATTTAATGTTGTACATGGGCATATAAGGTATTGTAGAGAAGAGACCGCAGTTCTAAAATAAATGAGCTGCGCAGTTGTGCTAAACACGAGGCACTAATATTAGCTGATGGCAGCCATATTTTTATTAAGAATTAATTAGTGTAATTGAATATTTTAAAAGCAGCCAAGGTACCCGTGTTGTATAAGAAAAAATAATAACGTGGAAAGTCTAGGAAACTAATTCCAGGTGATCAAAAAATTTCCAGAGAAAGGATTAGTAAGAAAGTTTTCTTTTGGTTACAATAATATTAATATTCTACAAAAAAAAACATGAAAGGTAACCATACTTCGTTTAAGTAAAAGTCGTTTTAAGAGCTTACATAGGCTGAACTACTCATCAAACAAACTTTGCGCTTAATTGTTGGTCCCGTAAAACTGAAACTTAGTTAAGTTCAGTTCGGACTAAATTCAGTTTGATAAACTGCTTGATAATACAAACTATGCTAATAGGTATTAGTTACGTATGGTTTGTAAATCGCCAGTATTTACAACATACTACGCATTTCTAAGAAACAATTTCCAGAATGATTGGCATTGGGCAAGTGAACAATTTAACACACATGCGCTTACATGGAGTAAAATCTACGTTTTAAGCAGTTGTCAAAACGGGTTGTAAACACAGCACGTACATATTTCCACATAGGAACAACATGCAATACAAATGTATAGAGCTTTGACCTAAGTTCACAAATAAAAACGGCAACTGGAAGTAAAACTGCACACAAATAAACAAAAAACACAACTACAATGTTATCTCTAGTTGTTAGTGGTTGAACTATTTGTTCTGTTTTTGCTAATGTAACTGTATTATTCCAAGTTTGCAGACGATCATACCACTTTGAAATCATTTCAAATATCCCTGCTCCCTCCAACATATGTAATCCTATTGTAAGCTTGTCTACACTAACAGGAGATCTTTTAATTATCCAGCGAGCAAGAAGTGACGGTAGGAGCTGTTTGCTTTTAATAGCTTTACGGTAATTTTTTATCTGTCTGTGATTGCTAGTTACGTTTGCATATAATCTGTGGATAATACTCCAATCATCAATATATGCGTACCGGTTGTGTTCGCAGAGACTAATCATATCTTGTAAAAAATTGGGATCAACAAGCGATTTTACAACTAAATTCTTGGTACGATTAATTTTAAAACTGATTTGCTGAATTATGCTACGTGTAGTACTATTTCCACGTACGTATAATTTATCGAACATGGTTTTGCTACATTTGTCAAAATTAAAAACATCTTCCTTACGATATTCTTTTAATACTGGTTGCATCAACAACACAAAAGTACCAATATCTTTGAAAATTTTTTTAAAATACGGTCTGAGGTCAGCATTAAAATCAAATTGTGAGAAAAATGTGAAGTTTTTCTCAATTAGTGACTCAAAGGTATCTGGCCAATGTTCAGCAATTGGTGAAGTCAATTTTGTTATGTTGTCGCCTTTATAGGCATTTGAAATTACAACGCCCATCAATATCCAAACCGTTGCCAAAGTTTTAGCTTTGTGTGTTACGTCCACTCCTACTTCAATTAATACCTCAAACGCAAAAAAATGCGCGATAAATCTAGAGCTGCCTTTAACTTCTCTTAAGAAAAACTGCGCTACATAGCCAGTAACAAAAATCAAAACGAGCATAGTGAACCAAGTAAACTTGTCAAATGCGGATGTAAAGCCGAACAGGGAGAAATTGTCAGAATCTGTTAAATTCGTGCATATTAAAAACGACCAACCTTTTCTGTACAACGTGTGAATGTGTGGTGCCAAAATGTGATAATTTTTTGTCTGGAATATTAGGGGTGCGTTAAGCATTGTTAGGTGCTCATCTATCTTTATTGTGCTGTTTGGAAAAAGAATACTAAAAATGACTATCTGTGGATATGCAGTGTCACTGCTAAAACTTTGATAGAAGTATTTCCGATGAAACTTGACATTATTTAAAATATCAACATAGCTCACGGGCTCTTCGGACTCAGGTACAAACCTCCATACCATGGTTTCTCTTCGATCAACAAAAAATTGTGCATTTTGAATACTGGTTTTGCTGGAAACTTCAGTGACGGTGTAAAAATTTGTATTTAACCATTTGGTGGCACAAAAAGGAACTAATAAATACGGAAGTAAATTACAAGCTTCATAAATATCGCTAATGCTTTTGGCGTAATTTGAAGTCAGTGCAAAGATTCTACTAACCTTACAATAATAATTGGAATAACATAACACTTCGAAATAAACTTTTCTCCAGAATGTGAATGGTGACCGATGAATGGAGGTGTCCGTATAATAAAACAGATTTTCCGAAAATGGAAACAACAGGCTAGATAGCCGACCTAAGAAACACATGTACATGTTATCACGCCATACATAAGGAATGTGGTTTGTAGGAGACAGTTCATCACCAAAAATTGAGTTATCTTCGTAATCAGACTTTGCAAGCGTCCAAGACGAGCAATGCATTGGCATTATATACAACGCTGCGTCACATTGAATATGGTTTCGTTTACCCAAAATATTCCAGCCATTTGTCATTACAAGTCGCCGATTTCCTCTTAGCCCGTATGAGTAGCTTTTACCACATCGAAAATAAAGTACTTGAGGCTTATCGTGCTTTTCGAATTCTAGGTCTACAATGTAGAAACGATATTCATGTAGAATTATTGGTACGACTTCTAGTGTCTCCTTTGACGGGACGGAAACTGTGGTACGCAATTCCTTAAGCTACATGAAAAAATAATAAAAAACACTTGAGAAACAAAATATAAAAGTATAACTATGAGTTTATAATTAATTAACACACCTGTTCATGGTTTTCCAATACTGAGGTAAATATCTGAACGTTGCAGTTGCCAAAGTTGGCTATCTCGTTCTTAAAATCCACTTCATTGTCTCTTTGCTTTCTACACAAACTTAGACTTATATAAATAAGCACGTGTAGAATTGGTAACATTTTCAGAAAGATCGTTTACAAGTTATGAAGCAACAATTCTGTCAACCGTCGTTGAGCAAATACACTACAAGACCGACACGAACTAATATGAGCCCTCAGAAAGCATTTTATACATATTCATTTTTTCAGATATATGTAATACAAAAAATATATTAGAATAATAGCATACGTTTTACTGGCACAGTGATATACCTATATATATTTTCGGTTGGTTCGATAGGCGTTTACATCAGGCGTGTTCGTTTGACCACTTAAGCAAATTAGACAGGATTAAACAAATTGACTAAAAATAGTAAAACGCTTGGCAGACTTTTAACTTTATTAAGTTTTATACAACCAACTCTACATTCGAACTGTTGAAGCTTCATAATAATGTATTCGCTTGCTCTGTTTTACACTACGAAGCTCGTAGCAAAAGTAATTACCAAAAAGGTAGGATAAGGAACTAAAGTAAAGTAAAGTAAAGTAAAGTAAAGTAAAAGCAAGGAGTGGCTCAGCACGTGCCTGGTTCGGAAGAACTACGGAATCCCAAAACCATGTTGCATGGCATTTATATTGTGCGTTACCGCCTATGAACTGGTGTTATTCAAAAACCCCATGCTTTATTTGTTTGATTTGTAGATGATTATTTTCTCATGTATCTGCGGTAGAATACTGGGTAGAGTACATACGTAATCCAGACAAGAGTGAAATCATAGCCTTTCCTAATTCAAGCAATATGCATGTAAAATTTAATGTAATGTCAGTTTTATATATAACTCCCAAAAACCTGACCGTTTCGTAATATGTCTAACGGGACGGGAAATTTTTAACCATGTGTTCACCGGGAAATTTTTTGAGTACCACCGGAAACCGGGAAGAAAAAGTTTTTTCCTGCGGCGAAGAATGGGGAAGAGGAGGTCGCAGTAGAATTGAAAGTGTTGAAAGGAGGAAAAAGCGGGGTTCCGATGGATGGTCCCGTGTCTGGTCTGACATGAACTATCAAAGCTCGACGGTTAGTTCGAAAAAAGTTGAAAGATTTTTTGGCATAGGCAAATTGAAAAATGGGACTTCCTAGGATTTTTAAAAAAGTTGGTGATCAGGGGTCAAGGCGATTTTGATTTTAGAAGGATTGAAGTTTCAGGAGTTATTAAACAAGCAGTATTATTCGTAAGAAAGTAATACGGACTGGATTGACCTTGAGATGGCAGACGAGGAGGCGAAGAGGGAATCCGAGTACTTATAATTCTTGGCCAAAATTACATAGGCACTATATAAAAACTTAACGGGATGTCAACTTATAAATAAACTGGAGTTCCATTTTAAGCTTAGGATTTTTGCGTGCTGATTTGAGACTGGCGTCAGGAGATACGGTATGAAGTAGACAAAATAATGTCTTAATTGACGACTTGTATTGATTCTGTTTCAAAACAATCCTTTTGTTGATAATTTTATGAAGAGGGGTCAATTAATTTTGAAACCTAAAATTAAGTAATTGCCATGCGATGTATGGATCTGATTTATATATAAGCCCAGTCCGCACAAAATAAATCAAGATTGACGTTACAAGTTGACAAATATCCATAATTATCAACACGGAGTTCTTCTTTTTGAACTACCTCAACACTGCAGTACACAGACTGACTCAGATTCGTATAATCGTATGAGTTTTTACATGATTACATGTATGTTTAATCTTATGTATTTAATAGGCACTTGACAGAGTCACAACTTTGTTCTATGCAGTTGTCCCCAGATTCTCACTCACTAAAGGTACACTGAGTTAACCGCGGCCCAGGGAGGTAGGTGTTAACCCAGTCCGCTTAAGGTCAAGAACACGAGCACAAGCATCTTCTGGACAGCTGATCCCTTGTCCAAGGTCAGAGTAGTCGCCATATTGAGGAGGATAATGATGTAGCCGGGAATCTTGTCTTATCACTTATCAGCACACTAGTCACGTCATTTTGTTGGACCTTATTGGTGTCATTGCATGGAGAGCAGTACACAGTAGTTAAAAACAAGTTGATTCCATTATCTCTCAACGTATAACTAAAAGTCTATCTATAATTTTGGAGGATTGTTTCAGTAACTGCTGCCGACTAACCGAATCGGTGCTGACAGACGACGGAGATAGGCAGGCAAAATACAAAAGTTATGCGGCTGTTTCTTTTCAATTTTTTTACAATTTATCGTAAGGATGCATATTCAAAATTCTCGATTTCCATCCGGCGATAAAAAGCGCGGTAGTAAATTGCAATGTGTGCCAATTCGCAATTCAAGATGAATGCTGTGATTATTGGGGCAAGATATGGAGGAAGTTGTGAACCTGTAAGTTGTGGAGGAAAGGGGAACGCATATAATGTAGCTGGTCCGAACGGAGGGAGAAGTGACCAAGAGAAATGATCGACTATGTGAATGGGGCATTTTGTAGAAAGGTTTCCAAATAAGTAAAGAGTTTCCGTTTTAAGGTTGAATATGAGTAGAACGAGATAGTAAGCTTGAATGAAAAAAAAATTTGATCAGTTGATTTTTTTAATAGTGCAATATTAATAGTAAAAATGTCATTTATTATTGAGATTAAGAATAATTTAGGCTTGTGGAATGCATCGTAGTAGATTCTCTGATTAAAAATTTTAATGCCAACGAAACCAAGCTGTAGTTTATTATAAAACCGTGTTACTCAAATGCAAATGTTTAGTCTTTAATTAGTGAACACAACTTCCTAATATTCCTAATATTATTTTGAAACATTTAAATTGTTTAGTGTGCTATAAAATATAAGCAAAACTGATATCCAAATGATTAAATCTCGTTATAGGACATCCTAACTATAACAGCATAGATGTTTACATGATGACAACCTACTTATCTAGTATTACTGAAATCCACCAATTTACACAAAAAGAGCGTCAAACAATTACAAGTTTGTAAATGCATATTTTATATTAAAAAAAACTATTTACTAATCCTTCCAAACTTCCAAGGTAATAATTTCGTACTTGCCTAAAAATTGATTTTGTGATTGTTGTTTACAATTATCAAAAACGCTTTTTTCTGTGCAGTCGCTTAGCCTGCCACCTACCGACCCACCCAGTTGCCATCTTCACATTCTCCTTCCTCTTTCTAACCTTACCTAATTTTTGTATAGCGTCTTCACGAAGCTATGAATTCTCCTTCTCCATTCCTTAACTATTGAGGAGTTAACAAAAGCTCTTGAGGAGTAAAAAGATTGAATGATTATATATTGTCAGCAATGCAATAATATCGATATTGCTTATGCCCCTAAGTCTGTGTCATTTAAAAAATATCACTTGTGTAAATGTTCAGCAATTAATTATTAAACAAAAACAGGCTTGGGCTAAAACGTGCTTTGTTTAGTGATTCAAACTGATTCTTAGCTTTCTTACTACAACCTTCATCTAAAGGTATTGGAGTAGATTCTAATTAGTCGCGTTAAGTAACTCGATAATTTTAAATGTTGATATATAAGTTTAGTGTAACTGTCTTTCAAATGAAATATACAGGTATTCAAAAACTTCTAACGAAGAGATCACAATAATTTGTGAAACTGGTAAGACTCTGTACGCTTACATTTCACTGTATTTTGCATCATTGTTTTGTTTTGCCTTTGCCTTGTTTTGGTCAGGTTCACGAGGTAAAAGAGAATTGAACTAAGAGCCTGTTGTATTTGGTGCAAACGTATTTGCCCTACAACCTACATTATCGCTTGCTGCCCACCACGTTCCTGTTGCCTGTTGGACCATAAGCAAAAAGATTAGATGAAGGATCATCTGTTTTGTTTAAAACTACCAAACGGTTAATGATTAACGAATACTAAATTCATAATGTTGCTGCTGCTAGACCTCTACAACATTTAATTTATAACGTATGCGTCTAAGGCTTCGTCCACTAATGACGTCACTTTAAAAACCGATTTTTCGAGTGACCCACTGACCCCTGTCACTATTTATTAACATTATAGGATAGGGCATTTCACATAGGCCGTCACCTTTTGACCAGAGTGACCCACTGACCCCTAAAAGTGATGTCATTAATGGATGATGCCTAGTTAACAATCAGGTCAATTATGTGATTGTCTACCCTGTGGAGCATCTATAATACTGGTATCCACCGATCTACCATTACCATCAAAAATAGCGACAAACCAACTCAAATTTTCAAATGCGTATTTTATTCTTCATTAAAACTTATTTGTCTAAAACAATAATTGTTTCGTCAACAATAACACCATCATACTCCTCTACCAATATAATTCTTCAAATTCAAATATAAGTTACTGTAAACATAGCGACAATTATTGTATCACTAGTTAAGAAATTATCTTGTTGTTCTCGTTACAATTCCGGTGTTGGATCCTTTCTCTCTATAATAATTGCTCTGATGATGGCTCACAGTTTAGATGCCGAAACGTTAACAATAAAATCCGTTTAATAGTCAAATCATGTCCTCTGAAATCGTTTATTCTCAGTGTGGACGTGTGCCCATTACCCACGGGTCGGGTGACCCAGTTTAACCCGGGTTTTTGGGTACCCAGCCCACCTTGTTTTGAGAGTGGGTTTTGGAAAAAAATGGGTTTTTAAAAATATATTGAATTTTTGAACTTAATTGTCCTTTTTTCTGCATAGAATATCGAAATTTTCCAAAGTATACATAGTTTGGGCGTTCACAAATCGTTTATTGTGTGATTTTCTTGCTGAGCTACTGCCGTTTGGGGCGCCACATTCTTGGTGGGTGCAGAGTTTAGTGCATGGTATTGCAATACCCACTCATACCCAGAAAAACCCACTTTTACCCAAAAACCCAGATAAACCCGGGTGGGTTGGGTTTTTGTGAAAAACCCGCGGGTTTCGTCCACTCTGTTTATTCTAACAAAAATATAATTTGTCCATTTTATATTTACACTCATCACAAAAACCGTTGGGACCGTTCGGAAAGGGAAACGAATGAGGTGAAACGGAAGCTTGATAAGTGCGCCATGCATATAGAGTTCGGCCACAAACCACAAAGAAGTGATCTGTTGACGGCTAAAGGTTCTTCCGGTTGTAGTTGACAATGACAAGTGTTTTAATTTTCCACAGAGGATCACCTTACCAGAAATAGGTATCAGGTTTATTGTAATTTGTTGGCAGATGCATTCATCCGTTTCTATACTGTTTATAAAAAGCTAATCATAGCACCTATTAGTAGTTTGAAAAGTGATGCGAATTTTAATTTACGTGGAGCCGGGTTTCTTTTCAGCGTACGAACTTTAAGCAGCTAATTTTTCCACAAAATAATCTTAAAAATTTATCTGATATTTTTTTGAAAATCTCTTTGCCCACCATGTCGGAAACCTTGGAGATGACACCCGTCCCCAATTCCCGGCACTTCTTCTTCCGCAATGTCGAATTTCTTTTTACACAACCAAGTTATGGAAGAGGGTATGGGCACCCGTATGCACAACGCCACCATCTTAACCAGCGACGTAGTTTTGGTCAATCTTTTGATTCACTTCTAATCAGGCGCTTAAGGATATTTAAGTCTGGTTTATTTTTTCAAGCCAAGTAAGAGTAATGCCAGTAAATTTAGACTGTAAAAACTAAACACCAATTTTATTCAGTACACTACAGGATAGTTCATGAACAGGTAATCAGCCAACCACAAAATCTAATAATGATTAAATTATACCGCTGCTTGCAACAAAAGTAGTTGGCACTTGAGAGCAGCAAAGCCAATATTACCAATCAGGTTTCATTTGTAACCATACTGCTCCTATCACCAACATTAACCTCCAGGCTCTTGGCTTCTTGGAGCTCTAAATTCAGTGCAAGCAAGTAGTATTATAGCCTTGTTGAAAGACTAGGCCACGACCCTCTTTGCTCAAGCCAAAATGTACTGCGAATTCCAATCCAGTGATTGCTAAATTAGAACTTAAAAGGTACGGTTTTCTAACAGATCAGCAGTTGTTGCCCCCCGAATGAAGATTGCTTAATAAGCCTTTCCCTACAGTTCAGGAAAGACGGATCAGACTATAAGGCTGAGTGACTCAGCCTGAGTCCGACTTGTATATACAAGGGTTTGGGACCCCGGATGCACAAAATCGGTGAGAGGTTTGGTGGAAAGGATTTTGATTGCGTAGTATCATCTTTGGAATGCTCAGGATAGCGTTTTTGATGATTATATTGCATGTCTTACCAGTTTTTTGACCTGCGCAAGTGCTTCTCTATCCCATTCATTAAATGAATTGCGGCCAACTTGGCTTAGCCAAGCATTGGGTGTTTGTTTCCAAACTGGGTTGCGAATCATTTTTATCTGTGCGATGTAAAATCCGGCGTCACCATCCCAACAGTTAAGCTTTTATTGTATTGTATTGGTTTTATTTAGCTGGGCTGACTTCGGGAGTCCCCATGAAAGCCCTTCAGATCTCATTTTACATGACAAATTCATTACATCTGGTTTAAATTTCATTTAATAGTTACATTTCATGAGTTTGCTTCATATACAAGATATATAAAAAACTGTTTGACATTAACTTGTTAACATGAGTTTGCTCTTAATAACTAACTATTCACCTATCCAACAATCATACATCTAAAAAGCATAGGGAAGTGTTGCTCATGTTGCTGGGCTAGTGAAGAGTCTGTGGTGATAGTATGTGACTGGTTTCATCTGTACCTTGCCATGGTGCAGATGCAGTTACTCGCCCCTCGAGATTTTTCATCACCCCGACCGCTGCACCTCTACATGTTGTTTCTTCGCCTATTTTCCATTAATGTTGGTTGCAGGTTGATTTGGCTATTTGTTCGTTTCCTCTGTTGTACACTTGTTTTTTCTTCTTTCGTTTTTATTAATCGTTTTTGCTTGTTTTTTCTTGCTGTTCGATTGATGCAAAATGCAAGCTTTCAGGACTGGTTTCTCACGCTCTTGGTTAGACTAAGTTGGCTGCGTAGTTAGGATTTGGTCTGATGCTTGCTGAACCGGTTCGAGTAGGTAGCTTGGCACCCCATTTTCTATTAACTTTTCGTCTAGGTATTTACTGCCTTGTTTTGAGTTTTTAGTATTTAGTTTAGGTTTCTGATCGCCTTTAATTGAAATATTAAAGGCAGATTCTTTTAATCGATGACATTTTGAAAATATAAGTGCTTTGTCTTTCCGGGTTTCTGCTTTAACGATGCCACATAGGTGTCCCCTTTTTGCTTTGAAAATTTTGCCGGACACGATTTTCGGGTTAATTTTTAGAGTGTTTTTGCACAGTTCGGAAAACCACTTTTTTGGAGCTTCAGATACCTTACTATTTGGGATTCCGTGAATAACAATTTTGAGGTCTTTTTGTCCTTGGGCTTTCGTTTTATCGGATTGGGAAACTGTTTCTTGTAGAATACTTCCAGTTTTTTTTTAGCGACGTAATTTCGAAAATGGCCGAATTGATGTCGGATTTTACACTTGTCAACTGAGTGTGAATGCTTGAAATTTCTCGGGTGATATTTTGTTTTTCTAACGTCCATGCTGATTTATAGTCAACACTAAATTCTTTAACTGCGTTACCAATTTCTTTAATTTCCTGATTGGTTTTAAAAATAACTTCGAGTAGTTTTTTTGAATTTATCAAACTGTGATGCTATCTCACTCACTTTGTTTTCAAGCGACTGTATTCGCTGTATTGCTGCCATTGCAAAAAACTTGCGGAGCAACTTTTGACTACGCGTGCGTTCTGGTCAAGCTCTCGAAGCAAACTCCAGTTAAGCTTTTAAACAACCCAAGCAAAAGCTTAACACCCCTGGTTTTTGGCTACCGGTAGGTTTAGGGTTTCATCCTCCATTTTAAAAAAGGCTCCAACTCAAGAAAGACTGGTTCAGTCTTCTGGAAATGGGCTCTCCGAGGATTTCCATTTAGTACTGATTGCTATCTTTGGCACTTTGGTTTGCTTATTTGACTACTGGCAAAATATAGGGCTCGGGCTCAGATGGGACGCTTGATTGGCATGTTGATACTCGAGGGGTTGAATGGGATTGGATGAACTGAAGGTTTCGGGTTGTCGGTCATTTCAGTGACCGGTTGGATGATGAGTGGAGGGGTAGAGTGAGTGGGTGCTGAGCAGGTAGGATTGAATGACAAATGCCAAAAATATGATAATCTGAGATTCTGAAGATAGTCAAGACAAATGAAGTTTTGCGAGAATGAAGCGTTTTTAAAAATTAAATAAAAAGTGACCAATTGATTAAATAGGTTTTGCATTCTTCTCATTTTCTGTAAGCTAGTAGACCGTAACCCGACTATTTCACTCCATTTATAAACCTGTCCAAGCATTAAGTCCTAAAAGTCATCATAACTCTTTAACCCGGCAATACAAGTCGTTTATTGAAGTCATGACGAGCTATTAGATTGTCAAACTGAAATTCCAAAGGATGGAGATGAGAATGGAATGGGTGGTAGTTAGGATGCAAATGTGCAGCAGGAAAGTGCAGAAGTGGAGGAAGATAAAGAAGGAGACGGAGTTGACGGAGTAGATGAGGGAGTTAAGAGTGGTGGACCGAGTAGAGAAGAAAGTCATGGACCTGGAGGAATGGAAAGTGGAAGGCAGAGTATAACTAAATGGGGGAGTTGGTGTGAATGTAGGAAAAGTTTCAGTTGTCAGTAAAGCTGAAAGTGGAGAAGGAGAGGATAAAGGAAAAAGCCGTGTACCTGGAAAAACTCATGTTTATTAAAGTTTGTGGGTGATTGAAGCTCTTTCTGGTAAAAATGATGTTTTGTGCGTAGTATGCTTTAATAGATATGTACTCGTATTCGTGCTTCTTATGTTGATATCTGCGTTACTCCAACACATTACTTTCTCTGCCTTGTTTAGGTCAGGTTCTCGAGCAAGAAGAGAATTTGGACAATTAAAATATTATATACGTCTTTCTTTTCAGAAAGGTTCTACTTTTATTTCATACTGCTGTATGTGTAAATTATTTTTAAATTTAATAAGCTTATTAAACTACGTTACCCTTATCCTGCCCATAACCAGCACACATTGTTAAGTCAACCACTTAAGCTATATCAATTTCTTGAAAAAATTACAATAATCAAGTATATATGAATGTTTTGCATTTTTTCATTTTCAATACTGTATTAGCTTGAAAAAACCCATTTCCTTGAAGTGTTCATATTCCCAAAATCAACTTTTGTAATAAATAAAAACATTAGTGAACCACTGTTAGTCTGTAGTTGGAAAAAAGTTAGGTTTAGGTTAGAAATGTGGAGACTTCAGCATTCTTAGAATAAAACAATATGAAGATAATCTACTATATGATGTTACAACTCAATTATTATTTAAATTAAATGGACTATCCGGTGCCGTCTTCCGATCTGCTACCTTTTCATTCCCAGAAAAATAATCCACCTTAGGGAGTGGCGGTAGCATTACACAATTTGTGCAACAATTAGTTTTGGTTGTTGACAATTTGTTTAGAACGCCCCAACTTTTTTGAACTTACTTTACGTTTATCAGCTACGAAGTTCTACCTAATCTCCTGAAGATTGTTCCAGCCGGATCTCTTGTCGTTGCCACTTAGCATTTGCCATTAATGGGGTGGTCGAACTTGATGGTGGGGTAGGTTAGCAGATATTGTGAATCGGTTACTTGTAACTGTAACCCCAAAGCTACGGATGGAGGGTTCGGCGAGATGTGGTGAAGTGGAAGCCATGGGTTACCGGAAAACTTTCCTTGTTTCGGTGGTCCCAGTCCAGTGTCCGTTTGGATGGAATGAATTTCCTGTTGGATGGTTTATGAAGTGAAGTGGAGATATTTTATAACTTCTTTTAGGACGAGGTCGTTGTCGTAACATTGATCCATATAAACTGGTCCAATTGAAAGCCCCGCCATTAAAGCACCCTGGATTCACCATATTGACCAAAGTTAGTAAGTAACAGTGCGGAGGCGCATCCCATGCGGGTGCCCTCTTTTCCACACTTGGTCATGTAAAAAGAGATTCGACCATCCTTTTGGCTTTTTCACCTCTAAGTTTTTGGGAAAATGGAGGTCCTCATAGGTTTCTAGGAGTTTATTTGTAGATACTTTAGGCGAGGTAAAGTGTTATAACACGAGATCGTAGGATTAAATATATTATTTGCAATATTCCCTGAAGAGGATTCGTGAAAACGGATCGAAACGTCGGAATAAAGTTAAATTTCCCTTTACGCACTCGTTGAAACCCATCAATTATTTAAATAAATAGATCGTAGAATGTTTGGAAGAATGAATGACAAATAAAATATGCATATACATACAAATTTGTATAGATTAGATGCTATTTTTGTGAGAATTGGTGGATTGGTGGAATATATTCTATGCAGATGTGACTGCTGCAAGTATGCTTTAATGCTGCTATATGCTAGGAAATTACTACAACATATTGCATACATTTATGTCCTAAAGAATTTTAGTTGTATTTCGTACATTTCGATATCTTTGGCATTACATAACATTTTCAAAGATTTTACTGCAATTTACGGCTTCCACAAGGTTAGGTTTTTGCTGATTTGATACCAAAGTCCTTTTTTTGATTGAATTGATATTTGATAAGTTACATACATTAGTTATTATAAATGCCACGGTTTTATTAGCAGCAGTATTATCATGATTACTTTTGCACTATTAACTAAATATCAGGCAAACTGGGGTGCTTGATTATGGAGCGAAACTAATGAAAAAGGCGTGTATATGTAGAGTAGGGTCCGGAGTCTTTCAAGAATGAAAGGAAAAAAGTCTTTCATTCCTTTCATTACCCTTTCATTCATTGAAAGGAATGAAAAGGAATGACATATTTTCAAAATCAATAATGAAAGGAAAAGAATGAAATGGAACCCTGAAAAGAATGGAACGGAAAAGAAATGAAAGACTTGAAAGGAATTCGTTCCTTTCAAACAGGCATGGTGGTGAGTTTTATTAGTGGGCTGGGTTTACCATTTTACCCGTTTTTACCCATGCCCAGTTAGCATGGTTTTGTAGAGGTTGTTTGGGTAAAAATGGGTTTTTATCAGTTGCCTATGTTAATTATATGGCGGCAATTTTCTATGGTCCCATTTAAATGCATATGAAGATTTAAAAAACCCATTTTTACCCGGTGCCCATTAAAACCCGTTTTTACCCTGGGTAGTGGGTTTTAATAAAAAACCCGCGGGTAACACCATGCCTGCTTTCAAATGTAAATTTTTGCAAAATATTTAAATTGTTCGAAAACATAACTCAAATAACTACAAATTGATAAATATATCCAATATATCAGTATATGTATCTAATAATTGTAATTATTTAACAAAAACTAATGCAGTTTGTCGATAATTTAACTCATTGTAATATTATAGTTTTTATTAATTCCAGTCGTGTTTGAAATTGAAACCAGATCAATTAGAGTGCATTTAATTTGTTTTGATAACAATTTACTAAGTTTTGGTATAACTTTTAAAGTTTTAACCCAATTTTTATCGTTAATGGAAAATTATACATGTTGAAAGACATTTGTCATTCCTTTCCATTCCTTTCCTTTCATTCACCTGAAAGGAATGAAAGGAATGACATTTTTCAAATTCTGAAAGACTTTGAAAGACATCATTCCTTTTGAAAAACTTTGAATGAAAGGAATGACAATAATGAAAGACTTTGAAAGACTCCGGACCCTACGCTAACCTGATAATTTTCTGGGATAACAGTGCATTTTACAAATTTAAACAACAACGCAAGTTAGATTCAGCAGCCAATAATAACGCAAGGAGCCATGACGTTATAATTGTTTACAAGCTCATTCCTGTTTTTTACACAATTATATGCTTGATATTATTATAAGTCCTTATTCTCTTCTTAGAAATTTTGTCTATTAGCTGTAAAGTTCTTGAATGCTTTGCAGCATTCCAAAAACACAGACGACAAAAAAAACAGAACAAAACGAGTAGTTTAGTACTAGTATTTATTGAAGTAATGCCGAAAGCAACTGAACATATAGGCACACATCCAGCATCACACATTAAATATTTACTTCATAATATACTTACGTTCTGCGTTAAGTTTACAAATTTCTTTCATGAAAAGTTAGCGTAGTCTTTTATTTCGAAATTCAGTCGAATATGCAATTAAGGTTATTTTAATTGACCACTAATACTGGTGGCGTCTGGTAAAAAATCAGTACTAAATACTGCAAAAGAATACATTTGAAAATTATTTATTATAACATATTATAAAACATTTCAAACATAATGCTTACAGTTTAAAATTCTATTTAATCCGACAAATATTCTTCAATCGTAATTTATTTGAATCTTAATTCCAAGTAAATACAGTCTAAATACTACAAAATTCTGCTCCGATTTACTAAAAACATGCTACACTCAAAAGCACCCAAAAAGCTACTTTGAAACCAAGCCTTTTGCATGCCTTATGGTAATGGTATGCTTATATTTATCAAAAACTAATATTTTTAATACTACGATAAAGTTTTTGAAAATTCTCAAACAGTTTCAGTTATAATATAGTAGCCAAAATATCTTATGATTATTGCAATTTCTTAATACAAGTAAGTTATCCTTTAAGATAATTTTACATAGCCATAATTTTCAACATAGTTCCTCTTTCCCAGATCATATAACTTAAGCAAATTGTTTATGCAACAAAACTCGATTACTACGGTAACCATCTAACTAATACAGAATCCTTTTAGTAAAAGGCTTCTTGATAAATTTATTAATAAAATATATAATCAGATTATTCAAAAATTTAACATTGAATTTACATATGTTTGGTTTTTTTCAGAACCAGCTTTTCCTTTGCACTCATAATGTACAAAAACACTTTTTATATAAAAAATTAGGCACAGGTTTGTGAGTAACTGCATCTTCAATTTTTAGTGCTTAGCCTGTTGCACGATTGATAATGGTCGTCGACAAAGCTGTTCGCGAGTTACCCAGTCGTAATACTCTGCAGTATTTAAATTGGGAAACAAACTCCAAATATTTGAGCGCTCTAGATTTCCGCGAAATCTGAAGAACTGGATTTCCTTCCCATTTTCAACATCTGGCTCCCATTCTGCTCCTGCCGAAATATGAGAGCACTGAACCACCAACCGTTCTAAATGACTATTCATGGGTAGAATAAAGTCCAAGGAAACAGGGTTATTAGATGTAAATGCAAACTCCTTCAAATTGGGTAGCTTCAGTGAGGGTAAAACGTGAGTTGGATCTTGATAGTAACTAGTATGATAGTAGTCAAGTTTCAGTTTTGTCAACGTAGCAGCCCACCTATTTTCCAAATACTGGAATAAGGATTGCCAGTCTAATTGCGATTCGAATTCGAAAGCATGTGCGCGAAGAATCAAAGTCTTGAGCGACCACAAAGCATTCGACGCATCCCACTGTGTCAGAGTTTTAAAATCGTTCAAAGATAGAGAAATTTGCGTCAAATTTGGCAACTTATGTGTGCACTTTAACATGTCGCTTGCTCCTATCAGTGCGTAATAAAATGACAGCATTTTCACATGGGAATATCTGCTTAACAAAGCATCAAACACGGGCGGTGGTACCATTTCCAATTTCAAATACGCAAGATCCTTTAGTTCAGGAAATACACAAGATTCTAAGCTTAATCCTAGAGCTTTCCACTCATCACTGGATCGATGTCCACATTTGAGCTTGAGCACTTTTAGATTGGGCATAAGTTGTAAAAAGTCTCGAAACCTTTCAAAGAACCAAATATTGAAGAGATCAACCGGTTGTTGAAGGAAGTTCAGAAGAAGGCTAAAGTTCCAAATATGATGTCCATAGATAGTCACAATTTGTAGTAATTGCTGAGTGAAGGACTCGAAGTCTGTTATCAGATTGCTGAGGCAAATATAGAGACTTCTTCCAATAAAAGGGTTTCGGTTATTAGTGGCATACTGCTCACCAAATTGTTGCAGAAAAAATGCAGGTTGTTGTGGTGACGAAAAATGTGCTTCTCCGGGAGAATCTGATACATAAATATCTTGGTTGGATGCTATGTCAAACAGTGTACTAGAAGTGCTGGAACTCTGCAACGCAATGTCCACTCCAATTTGCCATGTGCGACAAACCAAACGACAATTTAGCAAATGCTTTGTAATTTTTTCGTTTGCACCAAACTTATTGATTGGAGAATTAGCAAGTCTGGCACAAAGTACTTTTATTACTTCGGGAAATAAAACCTTCGTTTTTTGAGTCTCAAGAAGAACGTCAAATAAGCCAGAGGATGCTTTCAGATGGTAGAGGTCCTCCGGGTGGAAAATGTTTTCTAATATTGGCATCCATATCTGAAAAAGCAATTGTTTGAATTCAGTAAATAAAATTTATCATTTGTATGATAGTTCTTTAGATAACTATGTGTTTTTAAAGTTTATGCAAACCTCTTTTGGGAAAATAGTCAGAAGCTTCTTTGACTCCATCTTTGCCTCATGGTCAGCCATTTCACTGTTTTCTTGGCTAGCCAGATTATCTTCTGACTGATTCTCCAGGTTGGTTAGATTTTCCATAATTTTGAAATCAATTGCAAATTTACACAAGCGATTGAGCACCACAAATATTGGACAAGTGTAAGTG
Source organism: Entomobrya proxima (assembly GCA_029691765.1). Taxonomy (NCBI): domain Eukaryota; kingdom Metazoa; phylum Arthropoda; class Collembola; order Entomobryomorpha; family Entomobryidae; genus Entomobrya; species Entomobrya proxima. The sequence goes on along the minus strand of CM056171.1, from coordinate 48,646,062 downwards.
GCAAACTACGAAATTTTCTACTTAGAAATGTATTCTGAAATAATAAATATTTAAGAAAGATTAGAATAGGACTGTTCATCACCAGAAACATAAAAGACCTTCTTCACAAGAGACTCGATGTACAATGCAGTATCACATCACAATGAACCTACTCAAAATCTCAGTGCAAGACGACTCCCGTTGTTCCATTTCCAAATACCAGCTTGGTACTCTTCATTTATTTTGAGTTTTCAGGTGATATGTGTATAAGCTCATTCCCTTTGAGTAACCGGCATGTTTCTTCGTATAGGCTAAGAAAATCAGAAAGGTAAATTCTACTGAAAGAGTTTATGCAAGTTCGATGCTTACCATGGATTATAACAAGACAAGAAATTGGAATGGAAAAGTACCAAAAGGTTGACACAATAATCCCGCAGAAATACAGACAGACCACCCATTGTGTTTTTGTGATCCCAACTGTAAGTTCCCATGAAGCATTGATATGTACGTGGTATATCTTCTAGCAATTGTGGGCAAGGAACAATAAAAAGCAGTATGAAAACATTCAGTAACACCTAATCCCAAACACTATTGAAAGCTGGCAGCATTTTCAAGGGTTTCTGGCTTAAAATGTTTTTCTTTAAAATAGACAAATACCGTCAGTTTTTAGTTTATTTAGCGTTGATATTACAGTAATGATGCTCCAGTGAATTAATACCTTTAGTAAATATATCTGCCTCATACCAGTTTCCTTATCGGCGATAGAACAATAGAAAGTCCAAAGGTCAGTCTCCGCCGCAGCTTCAACTTTTTCGAAAAAGGAAAGGAAGGAAGTAGTACCGGTTCAAACATGCAATTTATTCAAAGTAGTGTTATGGAAGGTGCTGAAGTGGATACGCTACTTTGAATAACTTGCATGTTTGAACTGAGACTACTTCCTTCCTTTCCTTTTTCGAAAAAGTTGAAGCTGCGGCGGAGACTGACCTTTGGACTTTCTATTGTTCTATCGCCGATAAGGAAACTGGTATGAGGCTGATATATTTACTAAAGGTATTAATTTACTGGTGCATCATTACTGTACAGCTTGCACCTTTCCGAAAAACTTTGTTTACAGATAATCAAAGAGATTCAAGAAGGACCTAAAAACCTGGGAAAAACCTACTTGAAAATGTGTTTGAAATTGTTAGGTACATACAATGAGTGTGTTATACTAATCCAACTGACAGCAAAGCCTTTTTGTGAGATTGAAACGAAAGCTGCTTATTAGCTACCTATCTCATTCATCTTAAAGTGCAAAGGTTTCATTCTTCTGTAGAAAAAAGGTTTTTTCCATGTTGCCGGCATTTTAAAGTCATAACGCACTTTGTTAATAAAACCAAATTGCATATGCATGCATTCACTATACTCAGTCTCACGTACACAGCCTGAGAAACCCTGATGATTTGAATAGCATTACCATTGGTAAAATCTACGGTAGGTAAAAGGTTTTCAAAGTCCAGATTTATTTTGGGGATTTTCTTAGAAATGAGTAAGTGAGATACTATTGTGTTCCTTGGAATTTTCAGTAAAGTATGTTTTTCTTGTAAAATGTATTTTTGGTACCCTATACCAACTTGTGTATCAAGTAAACGAGGAATAAACACGTAGAGTGTTGGACTTTGCTGATTTTACTTTTAGTAAAAAGTAAATGAAAGCTTTAGAAAATGAATGCATATTATCTTGGAAAATAATTCATGCAATACTGGAATAGTGCATAACATTTGATTTGCAGTATACCTACGTTGTTACGTTGCTAAGCTTCTCTAAACATATAGTATTTTTAATGAAGTTGAAGAAACAAATTGGAAATGATATATATGATAACTCATAAATTTTGTGTAAAGGAAATGCTGTAGCTTATTGCCAAATAAAGCAATGTGCAAGTAGGAGAAGAAAGAAATATAATTTTTAACTCATTTTTATATCAACAAATTGCAACTTTTGACGACAAAATTATTTAAACAGCAGCATCTTTAAATATTTGCTTTGACTTTGAATCTTCTTCTTGTTTGTATGATTTATTTTTAGGCCTTTTGTTGTCAACTAGTCAAAACATAATTTTTGATCATGTGTGGTACATATATGAAAGCTATTAACACCTTTCTAAATTGTGTTGTATGCTGCGTAATACAATAGCACAAATTCTGAATAAAATGAGGAAATAACAAATTATTATTATTTTTGCAATAAGTGATTTTAAGCAAGTATCAAATGTGTGATGAATGCGGCAATTATATAAGAAAATCTAATATGAATAAACTTTGTTTTACAAGTGTTGCATACACAAAGCTTTAATAAGGTATTAAAACGGTTAGAATACAATGTTAAATTTGTAATTTAAACAGGATTTAATGTTTTTGCACGTGGAATCTAACGTATAACTTTTAAAAAATCAATTACATACTGGATGTTAGATTCAAATTAGGTCATCTCTCATGGAGCACCAATAATCCAAACGTTTTGTGCATTTTTACTTAATTTTCAACCACACGTGTTGTGTTTTTATTGCATACGAATTCAATCAGGAAATGACCATGTACGCTTTGAAAGTGAAAGCATAAGTACAGAAACTGATAGTTTTTTTAATTGTAAACAGCAATTTATACGCAGTTACTCACAACATAAATTGATAGGTTGTCCTCGTCCCAAATAAGTCATTTTTCGGTTTAACGTCTTACAGTACAGACGTGTTTGAGAACCGTAAAAAATGCTAACAAAGTACGAGATGCAAGCAATGTCCTGGCTGTTTACATGCTATAAGTTTCTATATCGTATTCCTATAACCTGGAATCCAATTTCGCAAACCCTGTCAATCATTCCAAAAACTACAAATAAATCATGGACTTAGTGGTGTTACGGGCAAATTGGCGTACTTCTACACTGGCGCTGTTGCATTTATATTTTGCTGACACAACCAGTCTATGAAAGGGAAGCATTAGGAGCTTTGCCATTTTGCATTATCACAACAGGATTCTGGGTCTTTGGTGTAACGCTGGCATGGAATTATAGTTTATGGCGTCTATCCCTTCAAAATAATGCATTCTATCTTCAAACAATTAATCGATTGTTTCAGCTAAAACATAAATTTTATAAACGTAAGCAACATATTTGGTATCGGGGCTTGTATGCATGTTTTAATATTTTATTCTTACAATTTATTTAGAACATTACCCCTACCTACCTATGCAGCAGCAACAGGCCACGTACATTGATTGAAACGTTTCTCCTTCTTGTGCAAATAATAAATTTTATGCCATATTTAATTCTTGCCATTTGTTTATACTGGAATATGGACGCATTGTACTGGCCAATTCAGGATTTGACTTGTAATCGTACAATCCTGCTTTGTTCACTTCCTTTTAGATTTGTGCTTGGTCTGGCATGTTATCTGGAATGCACCAGAACACTTATATTCTCAGCTATGATAAGCTTGTTAAGCACAATCGATCTAAAAAATATAATCCAGTTGCTAACTCACGAAAGTAAAGGCTTTTTGTGTTTTCTGCGAAGTTACAATGCTCTATTCGTAATATCAAATACATTACGTATTGCAATTACAAGAGCATGCTTTGTTCAAATTACCATGTGCTACTTTTTGTTTGTTCAATGCGCTTGGAAATGTATTTGTGGCTGGGAAATTTTACATCCAGTAGTGTATCTCTTTTTTGCTTCATTCCTAATCACCTTGGTTTTGATAATTGTAATATACCTACCCCTGATTGTCGTTACCGGCGAAGCGGATATTCAATTACCCCAGCAAATCAAAAACAAAACAGCTAGAGAATATGCAAAGAATCATATATTTTCCTGATTGGTTGCCATGAAGCGAGCAAAAGCATTGAGACCTGTTACATTTTGCTACGGCGAGTTTTATCCGCTGGGTAAACAATTTGCTAGGAATGTTTTTGATAATATTATTCAAAATGTTTGTACTCTTTTAACACTGTTTGATATAAATGTGAAAATACGTTAATGGTTAACTATATTTTATGCATTTATGTTGTAAGTAATTTTATCGAGAGTCAATAAAACATACGTAGAAGTTGTCACAATTTTTCTTTTTTAGAACCTGTGTTTTTCATAATCATGAAGCATCATAAGCATCAGTATAGAAAATGTAGCGTGAACAAAGGCAACCTTTAATTTTATGCTAGACCGCACACGCAAAACTCACACATTGAAAATTTTCTGTATCCCAGCATTCCTTTTACATGGGCATACACGCACGCAAGTACGCCGTTTACTTGTTTTTATCTATCAGCTGAGTTCTCACATTGCATTGCTTTGCTGTGTTCCTTGACAAAAAATTTATTCTCTCTTGGGCAGTAATAATATTTTCATTCTGGAAATGATATCAGATTAAATTAAAATTGATTCTCAATCATTTTATAATTAAATAATCATAATGGATCATTTGCAAAGCGAGACAGATTTCCAGTCTCAATTAAATTCCAAAACACTTGACTCGTCAAATCATGTGTTTCTGGACACAAAATCCATTTGCTTTTTCTGTCTTGAGGAAAAAAATATTGAGCCGGGAACTGATTCCAAACTAAAACCAACATCTCTACAAAATATTTGCAAATACCTAAATATAAACCCGTTTTCAAACAACTTTCTCAGCTTGAGGAAAAAAATAATAGAGAATAAAAAGGATAAAATTCAAGAAAATAAGTGCAATTGTTCAGTTTTGTTGTGCTCCAGATGTGCCGGCTTTTCCCAAAATTTGTCTTTATTAATTCAAAAACTGGAAATTATACAGCTTCACATTTTACACAATCTTCAGCTTCTTCAAAGCGTATTTTGTGATAAGAGGAGGTATTTCGAAAACGACGGTGAATGTGACCATGTTCAAGACAAAATGGGATTTAGCAATGAAAATTCTACAAAGTCAATGTTTGTGGAAATTTTAAGAAATGAACTCAAACAAAAATGTAAGTTTATAAGCCATTCAAGACTTTTAAAGATATACATTTCATTTATCATCCATAACTCAACGACAAATATCTTTTCAGGTGCAGCAAAACTAGGTAAATTTGCTCAACCTAAAGTTCGTATCAACAAACTAAATTGCACAGTAACTGAGTCTGACGAGACTGCATTCACGCTTTCAAAACTCAATCAACTCTTTGACAACTTCGTCACAGGCAAAACTACAAACAGTTCTGACAACAATCCAACATTGCTATTACACCGTGTAGTAAGATTGTGCCGAAAAATTAAAAATCCTGCAATTTCCAACAAACTCACCATTTACTGCCCATTGTGCAAAGGCCCAGTTTGCAATTCCACATTTCACTTTCTTCATGCCCACATGGACAGAATATTTCAAGCTCAAAAGCTTCCTACCACATCCGATGAAACTTTCAAGAGCTACTGCAAACAAGTAGTTTCAACTTTGATTAACCGTAAATTACCAGCAGCAGTCAAGTTTAGGAACGGTAACCATAGATACGTAAACGCTTTGTGCTCCGTATGCAGAAAACAGTGTAACAATTATAATGATTTGAAATCTCACCTTGTGATGACCCATTACAAAACCATAAGTAAAAACTTAAAGGATCTTCAGGGAATTCCGAAATGTCTAAAAGAATCTTCAAGACGAAGCAAACCAGAAGCAGTGTCGTTTAAAAACTTGGATTATGTCAAAAGAATGTTTCACAAGTTGCCAAAGAAGCCGACAGACAATTCTTCTTATCAGTTTTCAATCTCAAGTTAACATTTTATTTTATTTTGATA
>CM056171.1:48607205-48640205 GCA_029691765.1 Entomobrya proxima | reverse complement strand
ATCCTGCGTACTATGTCTTTAAGGATCTGTTTTCAACCCAACCTGGTTGGGTGTTTCTGCAGATTGCTGCTCGTATGGTGAATTGTCAGTGGATAGTATTTGAAGCAGTACGATCTCTATGTGTGTTTATTTTACCATATATTTCATTTTTTAAGATTGTGTTCAACTGTCTGAAAGTAATTGCAAATAAGCCACCAAACCTTACTGGGCTAGGTGAGTATGCCAAGCTGGAATGCCTGAATCAGTTTGGATTTGAAAGTATTCGCAGAATTGCCATGGTACTGATGAGTACTGGATTTGTGCTTGGCGTGACTGGTACTTGGATACTGGTCTCCGGATGGAAATTTATGCCAGTTTCGTTGTATGGTCTATTAACCGTGATTACGTTTGCAACACAAGTTGTGATTTCACAAACGTTACCGCGTGCTTGTATGTGTTATGTATACAGCTCAGAATTGCTTAAGGTACTCTGGCCGAGAAAAAATATCAAATATTTGAAACACATGCCGTCCGGACAAACGTCGTATATGAGAATGTGGAAGAAAACAATGAAAGCACAGCGACCTATAACGTGGTTTTATGGAGCAGCACAATTTGATGAGGATACTTATCAAAACTTTTACGAAAATATGTTTGACAGAGCCGTAGATCTTATACTTTTAGCATAGGCAGTATTAGAACTAAAGGCGTAATTGTGTAATTCTTTCCCCAAAACTTTCACCCTTTTTTAGATCATAAAATTTTTAATATGGGCTTGGAAAAAAGTCCGTAAGTCGGATTTGAATGATAATGTGTGATGGATTTCTAAATTGTATGGGTTAAACTAGAATTTGGATGATTTTAAAATAGTAGGTTAATTGATAGCACAATTGTTACAAGTAATATTAAGCTTAGTTCATAACATTTTCAAGTTTTTATAATGAACAAAGTAGCCTGTATTTGTTAATTTCCTTGATTTTCACACAACTTAGGGCAAAATAAGTATAACGTTGAATGTAGCTATTAATATTACATTTAAAGCAAACTTTTAAAACCTAAAAATTTCATGTATTCTTGTGTTCCAAACTATTCCTAATTTAATATCGCTTAGTTAATAGCTTTGTAAACCATATATCGTAAGACACTTCAATATATTTTTGGCACGTGTAATCACGGCCTATAGGCCTTTTACGGGATTGATGAAGACACGAATTCCGACTATATACTACCGCGACATAAAATAGTATGTGTAAAGTACTCTATTCTTTGGTTACAAAAGTGCAAGGCGCCAGAAAGTCGATCGATAAAATGTATTGAAACATTTCATGTGCTGTATTATTTGTTTCACGTCAAACCCTGACGGCATTACAGCATGTCCAAGAAGTAGGATGACAAAATGTATACATTTATTATAGTTTACATAAGAGCAATTTCAAGCAGACATAGTTATGCTTGGGTAGAGTAAACTTAGTAGATTTTTGTGATATATAAGTTATTTAAAAAAACTTTACGATATTGTAGTAGCTTGATGTTGTATACACCAATGCCGATTTTTATTTTTCCCGATTTTTTTTACAACGATCATATTTAATCCTTTACCTACTCTCTCTCGTAAAGGTAATTGTACAGTTATGAACAATGAAAGAGTTCCCAAAACGTGGGCATTCAAATGAGCTATGATACTAACTTTGAAACTGCGTACCAAGAAAATTATGAGAAATTCAATTTTTAGCCCTTTTTGAAAGAACACTAAATTTTTAAAACAAGTTCTTCCAAATGTTTGAAGTAGTCAAACTTAGCATACAAGGTATTAAATTATATTCGTTTATGCATTGTTTGTAGCCCATTTTCCTAGCTTTCAGACTTTGCAATGCAAAGTTATTGTAGTGATTGCATTGTAGAAAAAATCCTAAAAATAAGCAAAAGCAAGTAATTTAGGATCACTTGATCAAAAATCGTATGTGCCCAAAAATGAAAGTAAAATAAAACTAATGTTCTGGACTCGTATTGTAGAGAAATGAATTGTACATATACTGTAGAAATCGATTCGCAGCCATAAGTTACTTGGAACATGCAATATAAGAATAAGTACACGCAGTACACTAAAATTTTAGTACCGGGAAATTTCGTAGATGGTGTCACCTAATTTAAAATGGCATTTTGGGAAAATGGAAGGTCACTGGATCGAGACGTTTTTTACACTTATACTCAAAGGATAGCTTAATCATAGTGTACTAGGACTGTTTGTTAAAAACGTGTTTGTGAATTTTTATAGTAAATTAAATTTTGTCATCCTACTTCTTGGACATGCTGTATTCTTCATTACAGATCATACCAGTTACATTCTATTATTTGTGTGAAATATGCTTGTATGAAGCAATGTGGAATGAGGTGAGGAGTGGACAAGAGACAAGAAGTGTGGGCAAAGGACGAAACCAGAATGACTTTATTTTAGAAACGGACTGAACTTTATATCATGGTTTGAGCACAGTGAAGCTGTGCTCGGACTAATTAACATAATGACTGAGACGACGGTGAGGCGGCTACTCAATTAGGATTTGGGTAGTAGCCGAGCTGGAAAATATTTTAACATATTTTACATTGCCCTTTCTTTTAATTTGAAGTACAATAGGGTTTTTTAAAAGTGGCTGGTGATGATGACGAGAGTGGATGACCGAGAGTTTTGGGTTGAAAAACCTGGAGCTGGAGCCGATGAATGTTAACTGAAGCCGATGAACCGTGAGCTGGAGCCGATGAACCGTGAGGTGGAACTGAGGCTGGTGAACAAAGATGATCGACGTGACGATGGAACGTGCGATCTCCTATCTGGACACGATAGAGCACTGGACCGGTGGTGTTGATGATCCTTCCCGGAGACCATTTTCCTTCCCTTTTGGAGAAAAAAATGACCCATTCCGCTTGAGGAAACTGGAAATTCCCCATCTTGACGCTGCTGACGAAACTGGCTTCTTGGTGCTGTTGATATGCTTGCACTGCGGGCCTGATGCCCGGTTGGGGTAACGTGCAAAGCTTGTGACCTTGGGAAAGCTCGGCTGGGAAAAACGGCAGTTGTGGCGTGCGGTGTACAGCGGTACTGGAGAAGGAAGCTGGGATGACAATGGTCTGGAGGAACATCAGAGGCGGTTTTGAAGGCGCGGGCACGCATTTCCACCACGCCGTTGAACCTAAAACATAAGGAGAGCACCACACATGCTTAACCTTTTTTTTATAATAGGAGCTGTCGAACTCGCCTGAAACGAGTTGTCTGTCATTTTCGGGGAGAAGCTGCTGCAGGATGACGAAACGGGTGAATGTTTCCAAAACCTTGGAAATGATGATTGAGAATGTGCTGTCCAGCATCATGTTGTCGGAAAAGGCTTGGAGGATACTGAGTTCTGGAGCTTTTTGGTGGTAGGCGTTGGTGCCGTCTTGCTTGGGGAAGCGTTGACCACCAATTGCTGCTGCGAATATGTTGTGTGGGGAGGCGATGACGATAAGAGGAGAGGTACAATCCAGCTGCTGATCCACTTTGGAGCATTTTGCGTCGGGCAAAGGTTGAGCTGTAGGGGAGTTGAGCACTGCGTCCTCTGTACGTTGAATGTGGGTCTGGTAGCCTGAAATCTTGTCGGTTGAGGTGGAAGCTGCAAAATCGTCTTTAAACTCGTCGAGGAGGGTGTTTAGAGCAACTTTGTTACACTCGCCTTCGATTTGGCTTGCTACGCTCGCCCAATCAATATTAATTCCTTTCAGCATGCCCCTGCCAAGCAGAAAGCCATGCTCACATACCGGAATACTGGTGGTGACTCGCTGTCCGTTGTGTTCCACCGTACAAAGGAGCTCACCAAGTGGGGCAAAAATCTCCTTGGTGTAGGTGTGGAACAGCCGTCGAGATTTGTTGAGGGGTGGGCATCCAATGGATTTCCAAAAATCATGAGAAAGGATTGTGATTCCCGATCCTGTGTCGAGCTCCATATCGTGTGGGAACCCTTTGATTTTGGTGGGGATTTTGATGATGTCTCCGTCGTCGACTGATCCAAGGGCTCGTATTTTAGTGATGATATACTCATCAAGTTGATGGTTTGAATTCACGGGGAGCTGATCACGCTGCTGTGACTGTTGTTGCTGTGGATTTTGAGATGAGGACCTGCATAAGTCGGCGAAATGTCCCAACTTTCCACAGGCTTTGCATACAACATTGCGGTGGGGGCACTGACGCCAGGATGTGTGATCCGTTTCCCCTCAATTTGGACATGAAGAGGGGCGCTGCTGGTTACTACTGCTGGCAGAAGAATAAAAATTATGACCTTAATGTTTACTTTTAGAAAAGGACTTGCCCTGTTGACCATGTTACTGATTATGTGGCTGCTGCTGGAACTTCCAATTCTTGTTCCCTCTGAAGTGGGTGGTGGCCTTGTGGACTTGATCTGGAGGTGAGGACTCGGTGGAGGACTGTTGACGGATGAGGGCTGTGCTAGCTTCTGCTGTTTCCATTCCGGTGGCAATTTGTACCACCTCCTCTAGTTTCACTGTGTCGTCCTTGCTGAGGAGTGTCCGTTGAAGGCGTTCACTTGTCACTCCAAAAATTAGCTGGTCCCTTAGGCGGATGTTGAGTTCCGTTCCGAACCCGCAATATGTGGCGAGTTCCCGTAACGCTGCTAGGAACTGGGACACGTTTTCTCCGGAACGCTGCTTTCTTCCCATGAACCGGAAGCGTTCTGCTATTTGCTTCGGGGCCGGTTTGAAATGTTCCATCATCTTGAGGATTAGGTCAGCCAACGGTGTCTTGTCAACTGCGGTGGGAGAACAAAGGCTGGTGTGGAGAGCATAATTTTTTATGTCAATGGAGGAAAGAAAGATTCCTCGGCAGCGTTTGCTGTTGGCCGGATCTGCAGGGTCCAGGGAGTTGGCAGCCAAGAAAGAATAGAAGGTCCCGTTCCACACTTCAAAGTCATCAACTGAAGAGTCGAATGGCTGTAAAACTCCAATAGTGACGGTGGCCATGACTGTTGGGGTGGATGCGGCAGCTGGGAAAGGCTTCTTCTTCTTTTTTAGGGATGGTGGTGTGCGTGTGTGCACTGTTGTTGGTTTTGGCGTCTTGGGCGTTTTCGGCTGTGGAGGAACGTTTGGTCCTTTCTTTTTTTCAGGTGATTCTGGTGGAGGGTCTTCCACAACATCTGTGGAGTCTGTTTCGTAGTCTGCGTCCTCAGGATCACTAGTAGCAGTAGGATCACTAGTAGCAATGCCAGAAAACTTTTTACGTTCACTTTTTTCAATCTTCTGAAATTCCATTTGAAAAACAACGGTTACAACGGTTGCGACGGTTACAACGGTTGCGACGGTTACAACGGTTGCACAGTAGGCCTAATTACACCAAATACAACCGAACCAGCAAGCAAAGCATACATCAGCTCGCTTTTTACGGAAAAGCAAGCTATTGAAGGCAAACGTGTTCTTTGGCTGATATATTCCTCGGAAAAAATCAATTTTGTATTTGATCCGCTGTCATCTGAGAAACTGAATATTTCCACAAAATACTTTAGATTCTCCCCTCGGCTAACTGAAACAAACTGCATAGCATTTATTCTACTCACCAACAATTTGGAAGAAACATCAAGTTCTATTTATGGTTCTGAATATGGAACATCCCCATATGTTCCGTTCTTCATTAGCGTTTCTAAAATATCTTCAACATACTCGCCATTAATGGATCAAAAGACTAGAGAGCTTAGCAACAAAAATCAACTAGAAGGACCATTTGGAGCTACACTTGTATTTTTTGAATATCCCGTTACAACTACCAATCGTGCAATATTTTGCTAAACTTGTACAACTGTTCAGGATCGACTTTTCTTTATATTTCAAACCGATATCTCGTCTTTACTCATGATAAGTGCTAAAGTCAATTTCAACGTACACCGCAGGTTTGTAACAATCTCGTATTTGTTTTCTCTTGACTCCGAAGAAGACACAAAGTGTTTTCAAACCTCGGATTCTCTAGAAAATATAAAAGAGTACTATAATTCCTTTCGTACCTGCGCAAGGCAGTTACCTTTAATGTCACCACTAAACCATTTTGCAAACGCCACACCAACAATAAACAGCTTCAGTATGACAGAAGATCAGCAGTATGAAGCAGCTTGGATAGTTAATGGTGCCTTTGGAGAAGGCATGTACCCCAAGCTTCCTAATGAGCAAATATTCACTACAGACGTAAGTGTTGTATTTATGGAGACACCTTGGCGTCTTATAACTTGTTTGAAGGCCAGTAAACTAGCTCACGCAAATTCAAACATTCTAGACATAATTCCGCTTGATATAATAGCTCTTGCAACAGTTGTTGTTGTAATGTATACACGTATGTTAAACAGTCTAGTTAACGGTTTAAAGATTTATTGGTTATTTTTGGGAATTTCTGTCAAGTTTAATAATTTTCGCAAGCTTGTTATGCTAACAATACTACTAGCAACTTTAATTGCTTTATCATGGCAAGTTTGGATTTCTGCTGATGCCTTGAGGCTAAAAGATTTTCCAAATGATACAGAATTGCTATTCAAGGACCATCAAATTTGGATAAAGACAGACTGGATCATCAAGTTCCAAGCCGTTTCAGAAGAGCGCAACTGGATTCATGTGTTCTATGGTCGTACACACACAAAGTGGATATACGATGAAGCCAACCATCCCATGAACATATATAATGTATGTATATGACTGAAATATTTGCACAATACTATTTTCTAAAAACTACAAGCATTTCTACAAATCTGACACTGATTTTGTCCGGGTTGCAAATACAGATACAGTTGGAAAATACATGTTGATTTCGCGAAGTTTGCACGACATTACTAATGTTGAGATCTAAGTGCCAATAACGACTTAATTGTTGCTTTTGTTGCTCCTCTTAAATACTTGAACAATGATAACCTTTTAACCTGATACATATCACCATACACAAATATTAGCGGCTTGCAACTCCTTTTAACTTTCAGAAAACGCCGTGTCTCTACTCTTGTTTTACAAACACAAGACGCATAACTTGTCCAAGAGTTTAATGTTTTGGAAGATTCATAATTTAATCTACCAATAATAACTAAAGTAAACATCCAACCAGCATTGGCTAGTATTAGTGAACACAGCATAATTACTCGCAAAATTTTGGTCATATCAACCCACTGTGTAAAAAGGCTAATTGGCTAAAGGCTAGGTGTAAAAGACTGGGCACAAACACTGAGCTTTACAACATGACACACCATACAAGGCACACTTAATGAGTCGGTTAACAACTTAAGAAGAATTTGCAATGATCTGTAAATTTGCGGCAAGCTTTCCGCAGTACGAAGACCTTGTAGAGTTTTTATATCTTGGTGTGTAATTTTCGGGAACAATTTGCATTTCGTTATGCACCAACGGCTCTAGCATAAAAAAGCTAACGGAGGAATGCCTTGGAGAAACGATATCCCGGCAATCATTTTGGCTACTAAATACATGTTAATTAGACTATACACCATGTACGTGAGCATTGTGGTTATAGCTCCAATAAAAACGGAATTCCAGGGAATCAGGCGTTCAATACTGTGATAAGCGTAGGCTGGATCATGTGGAAATATAAAAGAGGATTTCTCAATAGAGAAACCAGCTTGAGTTTCTATGATAGCAATAGCAAAATATGACGATAACACAAATTTTGCGTGTTTTTAACTAAATCGCAGTGGCAGTTATAATAGTTGATTTGATGGGCTGCAATAAAACCTAGCGCCGCTAGGCTAGCGGTGGCATAAAATGTGATAGCTAATATGATGCACGAACAAAGACATGTATGTGCTCATACTCGCTGAACCATAGACTAACGACAGCTCATTGGTTGATGCAGCTAAAGTGCTGGACCAGAGCTAAGTAAACCAAGCGTCTATTTTTGTTTAGTATAAAACCTGTTGCTGATATTGTCCCCAGAACACAGCCAAGCAATACATGTGTTTATTAATCCAACCGTTCAATATGCAATAAATGCAATGGAATGTAAAAAAATTACATGTGTGATGGCAAGGTGTAAGAGTTCTGCGTGGATGTATACATACATTCATTCGTACTGTTGTACTATATGCATGTTATAACTTAATGTATCCAAACAAAATAATTTCCTTGTAAGGTACCCACACTGCCAAAAATTGCTACTCGGGAGGATGCACCTGTTGGTACAGGTAAAAACGAAAAAGGACAGCAGCCAAACCAGAATGGCCGATTTAAACGCCCGACAATACAGCTGGCGGCCTTTGACTTTGATGCCAAATCGGAAGCATTATTAAAGTACAATGTGGACCTCGGATATAAATGGGGTGAAAAACAAAAAGACAGTAAAAACGTCGGAGCCGAATAATGATTTACATATTTAGCTTAACCAGGACGTCAGCGTTCCAGCATTGGCTGCAGCTGCGCAAGAAGTAAAGATGCAAGTGCCAAAACTTGTGAGTTGCTTTATTAATTTGTCCCTTCAATGCTCGTGTCACTGATCAATTTAGTAAAGCGCAAATTTAAACCAGAAATTCCACCACCTTTGAGTGCTTCAATACACGGAAATCTTCTGGTTTATCTTCTGGAAATCATATTTGTTTTATTGTTAATGGGACTGGGTGTTTAAATGGTTGTATATTTCCTTAAAATACAGTCTTTCGTGTTAGTCAACACTGCACAGAAATCTTGCGCTTATATAGTGCACAAAACTGCGCAGTGTTTCACTAACACGAAAGACTAAGAATTTTTTGTATAAAGTGTGTTAAATGACAAAAATGGAAGATTGCAGTAAACAAATTAATGCAGAATTTCCAAAAGTCACATTTAATTAAATAAACTATATTCGTAATTGCAATGTTCTAAATTCAAATGGACATGCTATTTATAAATTTATATCAATATAAAATTACATAATATGTGACCTAATATCTACATGTCTCATATATACGGTTAAAATATTTTTCGAATATGAGTACAAATAATGTCATCATTTCTGGAATATAATTTGTTAGCTAGCACAGTTTTTTATCTAAATTTATTGTGGCTTCACATGTGGCTCTTAATACCAGGCTTATCAAAAAGTTATACTCTTCAAACTACGATATTCATTGAACTCTATTTATTTCTCAAACAGATCAACCAGTTTTGATGAAACGAAGCTTTGGACATTCGGAGGTATATATGTTTTCACATTATCTCTCGAATGAATTGACCAAATAGGATGAGACAAAAACTTGGTGCTTACCAAAAACTTTGAAAACTCAGTATATATGTTTTTAAATTAATGTACCGTAAAAACTCGGTTTATACCCGGACCTCTGTTTATACCCGGCCCCGAATTATAGCCGGGTTTAAAAGCAAAAATTTGAAATTTTGCCCTGCCCCGGATTATGCCCGGGTCAAAAATGTTTTTTTATAAATTGTAAACATAAACATCTAATAAGTATCATTTGTTAATGAATTTGCATGTAAATACGTTAACAAACGTAGTTTTATGTGATTAAGTACAGTGCCAATGAATTTTCACATACAAAAAGCCTTTAACATGCCACAAAAACTTTGCAAGAACTACAATTTTTTGCGATTTCACTCTCAAACATTCCAGAAAAAATCGTAAATTTGGATTTCTGCCCTGCCCCGGTTTATAACCGGCCTCGAATTATAGCCGGGTCTGAGACCTCAAATTTGAAAATTTGTCCCGGGGCATAAACCGAGTTTTTACGGTATATGACGAATTGCAAACGAGCTCCTTATGTGTAGTCATATTCTTGAAATTTTTTCAACTCAGGCTATTATTCAGCAAGCCAATAAAAACTGCACTGTTATCAAAGTATTTCGCGTTTATTTTCCAAAGAATTTTATTTTCAATAGTTTTTAATATATCCACATCAAATAGTAAATAAACATTAATTTTGCACCTCAACCATTGCATATATTAAAATTCAGAGCACAGTTTTAAGCATGAATTGCATTCATTAGAAGCTGAAAATTTATAACGTAATCCAACACAGAAGCAAAATAGTTAAATTTTATTTCCTGATCTACACGCAAGTTCACGCTGCCAACCTTTATTGAAATTTCTCTACATGTTCTTAAAACCTTCTTAAAATACCACTTTCTGTTTGTACTAGACAACTCATGCTTCAACTTATATTGCACCAAACATTTGCTTCTTTCCTCAACGTAACAAGTCTGTTTAAAAGTTGTCTGTATACCAACAAGACCAGCAATTGTTACCAAAATTGCCATGCACATTGTAATCCTGTCTTGTAGTTTCAACGCTAACAAAACCACATTTGCCGAAATTACCAGTACTAAAAATTCCAATGATAAATACCACTGCAAAAAGCTTGTGGTTGAATCGTTAACCGAGAGATATGCAATGGTAATCTTTTTGTATTCTGCAATCTTATCCATAAAGCTGCCCTCATTTGCTGGTGCATCAACTTGTTCTCTAAGTCGACTTGCTAAAGAGCAGCCTGTGAATATGGTTAGTATATTAATAGCTCGAATGTTTGTATTCATTAGCAACGAAGTTATAATCATTCCAAGAACTCTGGCAAAGTTGAAGCTAACATGTTGACAAACCCCATTTTCCGGTCCAAGCCAACAAGCACAACTAAGGTACATTGGATCCCACTTAAATGCAATTACAACTGCTACGTTCAATATATTACTAAAAAAGTGAGACAATACAGCAGAAACTAAAAAACAACCTAGTTCGTCGAATGGCTGTCCTGCGGATTTTTTTCTTAATTCCTGATACTGTAATTTCAACTTGGTAATTAGACTAGGTTTTTGAATGACAGGTAACTGACTGACTGATATTTCATAGTTTGTTAGAGCAATCAGGTCTTGGCCATAATGACTAAATACGTAATCGAAATGTAAACACACTAAACCTACTGATGCAAAGAGCAGTAGCACAATGGCGTGGTGACTTTTTACTGGCCCATTGTTTGGTTTTTCAACCCAGTTGTACATGCAGTACATAATACACGGATAATTTATTACTAGAGACAATACATTCAAAACGTAATATCTAAGAAGCTTTTTGCTGTGTTTTGGGAGTAGCACCCACCTCTGCTTTTTTATATCAAAGTGAACCCAATATGTGAACGGGTTCAGTAGGTGTAGCTGATTGTTTAAGTAAAACGATGCCGATACTAGGGCGCTGGCCATATTGTTGTACAAATTTAAAACGCAAAAATTACAGAATTCGATAAATAAAGTGCCATCAGTTAGAAAAGACTGAAGTAAAAATGAATCTAAAAAATGTGGAGTCAAGAGGATGCTATTTAGGTATAGTTCAAAAATTTAGAAAAACATGTTTTTCTAGCATTTATAAACTTTTATGTATAGTCTTATCACAATAGTTTGAAATTAGAAAGTAGCTCAGCATTAAGTTTTCATAGATGTCAACTAAAAATAAACCTGAGCATAATATCTAAAAAAAAGCAAACCTTGTTTTTGCTTTCGTGAAAATAATAATTTTGTTAGAAATGTAAAGATATATCGCTCAATAAGCATAAATGTTAATCGCTAGGCAGTCGATTACTATTCTTATCTAGTCCTAGTCTAATATAAGATACTGCGTCTTATTGTTAGCAATCTAAAAATATAGTTGCTGACGTACTATGCTTATAAAGATAATTTTAAAACTAGTAGCACTACTTCAAGCACGTATGAGTAAGACTACGTACATATTTTTACAAAGCGTCAGAAGGAAGGACGGACATAATTTTATAAAAGTAAAAAATTCCAAAACAAACATGTTTGGTTGGTACTTTTGTATGTTTTTAGCAATGTGTCTTAACTAGATGCTAAGCAAATCAAAGTCAGAAGCTAACCTATGTGTTTGTATGTGAGAATTTTGATAATTTTTACAAGTTTTGACAAAACCTGTCGTTTCTAGATACACGCAATTTTGACAAGGATCAATATTATCGACTTCAAAACCCGATTGTCTTTTTATACGTAACAATATACTGCTTAAATTCATCACAATCAACTTTTCATCAGCATAAGTTGCACGGCTAGGTTATTTGCAAAGTTTGCACAATTCAACGGCGTTTGTTGGCCAATGAAATTCTGCAACCCAAACTTAACTTTGATGAGGAAAAAACTTTTATGTACTCTATCAACTATCAAACATGCGTTTGTTCTTCTTCAAATTAAAATATTTACAAAAACCTGATTTCATACTGTACAAAACGTCATTAGACATTGTAAATAATTTAGACATGCTTCCAGCAAGCACAATCAAGCCCATGCTGGTATTGAGTACAATCATACAGAAAATAGCAATTAGAAACAGATTTTCTTGTGAGGGTGGTAGCTTAGTTAGCATTGCCATTGAGAAAGATGTCAGAGGAGTTGCAACAACTATCATTCCAGTAACAACAGCTTTTTGTTGTATTTCGTTCATAAGTATTCCAAGAACCTGAAGCGTTCTGTATTTTCTTGTTGTTCGCAGAAATTGTTTGCTAAAATGAAATCTGGAAGGTAAAGCAATGCAAAATTATTACAAAACATTTCACTTTTGAACCGATTATATAAGCTTATACCTTTCTAGATGCTCCCAAAGCGTCACTGCACTCATAAGCATAACCCCGATGCCAAGCAGTCCACCAATATGAAATCCAAATGAGAATGTCCAGTGATTTAGCAAAAGTACACAAATTTTTATCACTGTGTTGAATTTTTGCAGGCCATCGCTATTCTGGAATTTGGCACACTCTGGTATTAACCAGTAGCCTAGAAGAGAAGGCTTGCATGGCTGACAAGCATGTAATCCATAGACAAACACAGCTGGTACTAAAGCACTGCTGTAATGTACACAATATGCTAGAAGAATGTTTAAAATCATTAGCACGCTGTAACGTTCCCCAATTGTGCCATGCTTTGCTTTGGAAAAGCGTAGTTTTAACGATACTAAACCATTTACGTACAAGCAAATCGACTGAAAATGTTTTTTATAGCAGGTAACGCAAGAATGCAGATACGCCACAAATATGGCAACGCTGTCAAAAAGAATTTTATCTACAGTTGAAAAATTAGACTTTGAGTTTCCTCCTAGTTGTTTAGTTGCTCCTCCAATGATTAAAAGGAACACGCACAATCTGTGAACTTGAAGCTTGAGTTTAAACGACTTGTAACGTTCGGGCAAATCCTTGCAAACTTTTAATTTGTTTTCTGTCGTATCCCAGTAAATCAACGTACCACCCATAAAATTGGCAACGCCACATATTTTCCTAAATAAATCCAAGTGTTAATGTAACATTGTTGTTTATAAGTTTTACATTGACTGATGAATAAAAAGAAAGTGAAAATAAATTATTTAATATGTTGAAGGAAGCCAAAATAAGTTCGTTGTTGGAATAATGAGCAGTTGGTTTGTGATGATCGATGCCTGAAACTTGAATGGTGAGTAATGTGTGGCTTTCTAGGTAAGTATTAACCCAAATTTATATGAACAAGATTTTTGAAGTTTGCTTTATGGACAGGCTACTGACATTAAATATTTATTACATGAATATAGTTGACAAGGAAGAGGAAGAAATAATTTCTTACTAAGAAATTCTTAGAAATTGGTAGATAGAAACAAAGTTTAATATTAATATGTTTTTGTGTAGGTGTGTTGTACAGCTGATATTTATCTAGTACAGCCAATAGGTGTGCCTCAAGCAGGCATTCAAATTAAATTGGATCACTAATGGGACATACGACGACATCTTAAAACTATTTTATTGCATATAGCCATTAAGGTAATTCTTTCGTTCTGGTTCAGAGAAAATATTTTGTGTTTGACACGGTTTGATAAGTTTAGCTTAGTTCAAGCGTCTCGGTAATGTTCACATTTACCTTGTGTATTAAATCGTTTTTAGCTGTCAAAAACACCTACGCAAAACCATCCATGGTATTACGAATGAAGAACGATTTTGCTTTGGACAACTTACCATTTTTTTTAACATTTCTTCGTTCTACCTCTTCCTTGTCATCTATATTGATTTTCATAAACACCGAAAAAAATCAGTTTTTCGTCTTCAATTTACAACTTAATTACTCCAAAGTTTAAATACTGTAATTATCGTCAAAACTCCAGATTTTCCGGTTTTTCATTACTTTATTTCATAATAACTCACCACGAAATTCATACAAAAGATATCATTCAAATTTAAAGGCTTGATGAACAAGGCAGCTGAACGTGATTTGAACAGCAACCTTGATAAACATTTAATAACTTGAACATTTGTCTACACAGTACTTCGTAGATTGCAATCATAAGATGATGGTAGTGGAAGAAATTGTGTATTTTGCTCAAATACAAATATTAAAGTTTTTTTTTAAAAAACCCACGCAATACGATACGATTATCACGATAACGTGATAAAAGTGGACAATATAATTACTAATAATATGCACACATTTATTTTAGGAGAAAATTCTACCTTGCTGTACCATGCTGCCATTTTTTCCTGAAGTCTTTTTGTCACTATGCATGTCATTTTTATGAATGTAGGAGTTTCACCTTGGCCTATTCATTTAGACGTCATCGCTTTCTATGTATGGTTCTTCACTTGACGCAAAAATTAAACCGTTTATTTCTGTGTGCAAAGAGCAAAGCCTTGCAAACTAACACAAATGTCATATTATTTAAAATTGGCAAAAATATTGCAACACATAAATGCAACTAAGTTTTTTCTTTTGTTGAAAAATAAATTAAACCGGAAATTGTCAAGCTGGTTGCTTGCAAGGTAGTTAGTTTACAAAAATATCAGGTAGATTAGAGACCATAGTAAAACTACTAATGTAATACGCACGCGTTACGTTTGCTTTCTGTCAAAGTAAACTCAATTGCAATTGCAAAGTAAATGCATATTCGTCAATGATTAAGGTAAGGAAGCAAGTAATGCCACTTAATACCTAAATATGTAATAGAGAAGAAATAAGACTTCACCTATTGACCTGCCAGCTTGATATGTAATGATAGATACTAATTGTATATGATTAACAAAACTTGGAAAAACCTAGGTTAGATATTTTAGAATATACGGCGTTCTTGAACTAAATATTTATTTTTATTAGCATATTGATTAAAATTCAGTTTTACAAATTACTAACAAATAGTCAAAACAAAGATTCATAAATGCATTTCTATTTTTAAGAGACTTTCTAGAATCAAATTTCTACCATTAAAGGAATATTATATATAAATAGTTAATTATTCATTGCCATCAACAAGAAACATTGGAACAAAGTAAATATTTAATACCTTTCTCTGTAAATTGGGATAATGTCGACTAAAATAAAATAATTTACTTTATTGACAACACCACTCGAACAGTTCCAAGAACAACTCCTTTGTGAAAAATTAGCACTCTGGTTCTTCCAACAACAAAAAAGCTTCCGGAAGAAATTATTATAGGCTTGCACGATCTTGCAAACTTTTTCATAATACTACAATTTCTATCGTTCTCCCAGTGGTGTCGCTTCCAGGAATTTATAGTTTTGTTTCCACCAACTTGAATCATGCTACCAATATGTGTCTTTGTACTATTTGGAAGTTAAGACAAACATAAAATAAATAGCACATATCTGAGTTTACTAGTGGTTACCTCCAACTCCAAAGACAAACTGAACGGAGCTGAATCATAGCAAAACTGTGGGTTCTTAGTGCAACAAATAATCATTTCCGATTAAATTTAACAAACCGGAATTTATTTTTAGTTCCATTTAACTCACTTCGTTCCATTTTATAAAAACCAAAACCATTAGTGGTAAGCTTGGAGTCAACCAATTTCTAATTTTTCTCAAGTTTCCCGAAATCCATTAACTAGGTTTAAGCATTTTTCAGTGCTTTTATCTATTAGTATTTTTTTTATTTGGGATGGAGGGTTCGTAACTTAACGTAGTGAACTAAAGATGAAACAAGTTAATAATTTTTGGTCATCTTCTCCACTTCCCTCCTGGGCTTCACATTTCCCTACATTTTTACTTCCCTCCGAACCTTTCATTTCTCCACTTTTTAATTTTCTCAGTCACCTCAAAAGTCTCCTCCAATTTCTGTTGATTTAGAAAACTTCCTTCTCTTTATCGTCACCAGTCCTCAGCTCCTTGACATCTCCTCCTCGAATCATTTCGAAAACGACCAATTAATTAAAGATGAAAATCAATTTCAATGGCAGAATATTCATACTAAAGGTCATACGCAGGTGCCTAACGCAGAACAATATCCTGAGCAGCTTGAACCGCAAATAGTCTACCCACTGAATCTAGTTTGACAGATAATTACCACCACCTCGAGTAACAAACTCTGGAACAATGTACTCGGGCTTTCAATAATTCCCACCTCTCTTTGTGCACTCAACAATTCTTCCAAATATCTCAACTCCTTCCTCCAATCATTCAGGTGAGAAGGCTTCTCTATATTCTCAGTACTTCCTCTTCCACACTAGGACCTTAGCCTTAGTCCGTCTCAGTGTCCTCCTATTGTCACCCTTATCCCATAAAAATCCCTCCAATCCTTTCGCTTTCACCGCCCTTGTACCTCCTACCTCGAGTCGCCTCTCTATCCCCGCCAATTCCTTCTTGCTTTCTTAACCGACAATTCCGCAACATTCGTCATCTCCAACTCAACTCCACCGCTTCCAACTGGTTCAAGTCTTTAGGATCCCAATATCTTTTGCTAAATGTTTGCTTCTTCTGGTCACTCATTCCCCTGGCCATCTTAGCCAACCTCATATCTTGCATTTCATTTTGTCAGCCTTTGCTTCGAATTATTTTTCCTTGTTGTTCAACAGGCTCCATTGATCTCTAATTTTTTCATCGTTTCTCCACTTTCCTTCAATTTCCTCCAGATTGATAGACGCACTGAAAACGTGAATTGGTGGAATAAAAAAGCTAGGAAAGAAATTTTTAGGACTTTCATTAAAAATTAGCATTTGAAGTATTTCAACGCCATAAATGTGGTAGAGACATTTGATGGACAATTTAAGTAGCTTAAATGTACCTTTCCTCTTATCGTTTAGGTGAACCACTAATGCAGTCAGAATGATCCTATTGCAAAGTGATGCAATTTTGCACATGACCGAATGCTGTTACCGTCTGCGTCATCCAAACTGTCTCATTAATATACCAAATTAAAGCCAATAAAAAACAACAGAATCGTGTTTCTCAGTTTTTTGAAATACCTACACACTTACAAGAAAGTTATGACCATATTTAAAAAGTGGTGGATTTTCGGAAATAATGGATAATTTGACTAATATGGTCATAACTTTCTTACAAGTCAGTATTTAAAAAACTGAGAAATACGATCCTGGAGTTTTGCAATGGCTTTTGAATTGGTACATCAATTAGACAGTTTGGATGAAGTAGACGGATACAGCAATCAATCAATTTTGGCACGATGGACTTTGTAAATTTGGTATATTTAATATTTGTTCATGCATTTTTCCAAATACCTCCACTATGCAATGGAATTTTGTCTGAGGTTTGTTTGGTTGAAACAAGCAGTAAAAAATTAGGATAGTTCTCTCGGCGATTTTCCTGATTTTGATGCACACAAAAATTGTATTAAAAAACTTCAAAAATCCTAGTATTCTTCGAATTCCATGAAAATGGTGACATTTGGCCATCAATATTAATGGATATGGTCACCCTAGTAGCAAAACAGTACTATTTTTGAATTCGAAAATTCAAAGGAGTACATATACACCAATTTTGACGAAATGCTCAAAAAATGATAAAAACACAAGCTCCTTCTCTAGGAGCATTTTTGAAAAAATTGAAGTTCTAATTCATTTTCTCTGCTACACAAACGCAGGTAACCTACCGCTCAATTATCCTGTAGGAAACTCGACCCTCCAATTACCGTTTGACTGGTGCTCCAAACTGGAACAACGGTAAGCACTGCGTGTGGACCAAGCCCAGGCTGTGCGCTGCTGACCTGATAGTACCACCTCACTGCACCGGGGGAAAACAAGTCACCTTCTTGCAAAAAGTTCTGGGTTTTGGCTGCATACCCTACTCATACTCCAACACGTTGGATAGTCACGTAACTATTGGAAAGAGTACGACCACAATACCTCAACACAGGCTGTGTTACACAGCAACGCCTCAATGCAAACTAAAGATGCTGGGGTGGGCTCCAGCGGAATAACTTCGTACCGTACCGTTTTTGGGCCACCCAGCTTTCCACTAGAAAATTTGCAATTTTCAAAGGCCCCCAGGTCAAAGGGCTTTTTGAGTTAAGTCGGATAAGAAATTTTTTGTACAAAATACAGGATTTTTTTGTGTAAAAATCCGATATTAAAATAACAGTATTGTTTTTGTTGTAGTTGTAACGTTTTCACAGTTATTAAAGTTTTGCGTCGGGTAAAAGTTTCACACCTAAATATATTTGTCGATACACAGGGCCATATAGAATAATGTTGATTCTAGTTGCATACATGCTCCAATATATCATCATATTTATTTAAAACTTATAAATAAAATTTACTAGTTACATTTCTTTACGTTTGAGATGGCAATTTTTTGCATATGAAAATTAGTCCATGGGCCATGAGTCAAGGCCTAGTTTCCTATTCACATTAAGTTTCAATAAGTATATGCCTATCTATTTTTTAACGAAGCAGATAACAGGCATATAACCGGTTAAAAAACAGGAAGGGGCCAATTTGGAAAATCAAGTTTAAAACTAAATCCATTCAGTTTTAAAACCATTGGCCGAGGGAAACCCTCAAAAACTTTATATATCAAAGATGCCCTTTCACACTAGTCTAAAATTAAAACAAAGATTTTTCAGTTTTTCACGATCTATATGTTATAATAATTACTTCCAACTCCAAAAACAAACCAAACGAAACTGAAACATCACAGGCACTATGAGTTTTCAGTGAACTAAATAATCCTTTGGATTTTAGTTAACAAGTCATGATTTAGTGTTTATTTTGAATTTCTAGTGTATGTTAAAGCTTATTAAAATGTAATATTTATAATAGCAGAGGTGGAGTTACTGATAATAAGATTTCTGTAAAACTCCGTTTTGCTTCCGACTCTCATCTAACCACTGGTCTGTTCTCCCTGGTGAATTGAAAAGCAAAATTGACGGATTTACAAACAAGTGAAGGACCTGACTTCGGACCACGAATTCGCTTGCCGTTCACGTTCACAGTCTCGTCGCAAATTAAACACTGACCGTTCCTCTAAAAATGACCATGCTCTTATGGCAGTGAGAGTAACGGATCCGAGAGAAGTGGAGTAAGAAGACCTGGTCCCATTACACAAAACTGCATACCTTCAAACTATATTACGATAGTCAGTCGCGTAACTAATGGAAAAGTACGAACATAGTTCCTCAACATAGCTAGCTTCCCCACAATGCAAATTAAACATGCTGGGATGGGCGACAGCGGAGTATTCTCATTTCATACTAAGTACGCCAGAAGCGTCAGAAGTGGTTACAACGCCATCGCACTCACTTTTGGAAGAGAGGGCAAAGGACGAAGCATGACAATTTTTATGAGTGGTCTTTTCATTTTCCACCCCACTTTGCGACTGAAGAAATTGTACCATAAAACTCCGGTAGTTTTGGAAGATGAAAACATGCATTTTACAATCATGTGAGATGAAGAAATGGTTTTGGGAAAGAAACGGAATTTAAAAAAAATGTAAATTATGTATAGTGTAAAGTGAATGCAGTGTAGACACTCTTATTTATCTAAAACTTTCGGTTTTTGTTCTAGTTTTAGTGTTATGATGACTTCGGTTTAAACGGAAAAAAATTTCACGCCTTATTTCATTTTTTCAGTACACAGAGCAATTAACTAAACATTAGATCCCTAACTACTCTAGTATAGTAATCACTATATTCTCATCACTATAGTAATTAAACAGTTTGGTCCAAGCTTAGCAAACGTTTGAAAGAAGTATTCTCAGAACTTAAATCACAAAAAGGCGAATATTTATATTGATTTTACGCGAATACAATTTACAAAATACATCTTCTTAGTTTAAATTGCCAACTTTTGTATGTGAATAGTGGCTCGTGGCATCTCAATGACAAATTGTCATATCCGCTATAAGCCGGCCTAGAGTCTAGTGAGTTGTCCCACCATTCAAACGGAGAAAGCTGACCTTGGCGACGATATAGGCGAAAGTATTTATGCTTCCGTTTGCAAAGGATTTGAAGAGGATGTAGCAGAAACCTGCCCTTATTTCCTTTGTCTTGGGTGCTTGGTGGGGTAAACTTTTATTTGTTTCCTTACAAACACATAGCCAAATCTCGGGATACCGGACCCCTTTCATCTCTCCGAAATAACCATGGCTTTTCCTTCAGGTGAATCACACTTGGCAGGATCCTTTATCGAAAAAACTTCATGCTAACAAAAACAACTATGAACACATGATGCACTTGATAACTTTTAGGCTCATTTGACACATTTTCCTTTTTCATCTTTCAATTTTATGTCGAAATCTCGTTCAAATCTCAATATGAGATGACGTGGTGAATTAGGAAAATATATTTGAAAATTCTTTAAATTTCCAGGGGTAAGGCAAAGTCTGCACTCAAGATAACTGAAAATCTTTTCCGAAAAGACTTTCCACTTTTTTATGCTACTTGTAAGTGGTTACAGTTACTCTGAAGATAAATCTTTTGCCTAACTTAGCCACTTCCACCTCCAGAAGAAAACCAACCGTTTCTGAATCATCACAAAAAATTTGAAAAAATTGCTTCAATGTGATTTAAAAGTGCCTGAAAAATGCGTTTCGAACTTTACTTAGCGTTTTACATTTCTGGTTCTGGTTAAATCTCTTGGGACAAGGTGGACACTGCAGGCAAAATTGGGTGTCGAGTAGTATAAAAATCTTGAAAGTTGGGAGTGGACAAATCTCGAGTACTCTGAGTTTTGGGGTATTTCTGTTGGGGGTAGTTGACTTGAATGGGCAAGGCAAATTACAAACTTTAAATGCATTTTTGATCAAGATTCATACAGTTTGACGCATTAGAATAGAAAGTAGAATAAAACAGCCATGATGATGACTGATTTAGTAGCAAAATAGTCACTATATTAATGAAGAAGTGTTGAAAGGGATTTGTTCATTTTTATAAAGGTTTTTGTTACACCTAAACGCCGAAAATGCAGCATTAGCACTTGCTGAGGAGTCAATCTTGTACAGATTCATCAGGCTGCTGCGGTGTTTTCTTCTTTATGTATTGAACTATTCTGAAAACATTAAAATTAACTTTGTTTCTTAGCTCATCCGAAAGCCCAAAGTTAGGCGAGTAGTAATGTTCAGAAAAATTGGGGTGTGCGGGATTTAGGAAACTTAAAGTTTAAAAAACACATTTGCCTTTTTCATATAACCTCTGTCGACAGTCCTTCTGTCTTGGCAATGCAATGGTCCTACAAGGTATGCTATTTGACTGTTAGTCGCAAACCAAGATGCGATATATCACATCTTGTTCAGCTTTTAACGCGGATTCGAAATATGGTTTCCTTTTGGTGTAAAACGCATATTTGGAATTTTAATTAATTAATTAGTAATCCTAATTAGGGTACAAATACGCGCACTTGACCCCAGCAGCTTCTCCATGTACACACAACACACACAAAATAAATGCCCAAGAGCAACATCACAGCACACGCAGCAGCACTGCACTGCTTTAGCCATTGTTCTGTGTGCTGCGTTCGCATCTCGGTTTGCGATTAACAGACAAATAGATTAGATAAGGTTGCTGCACATTCATAGACGGGTCGCTCAGAATCGCGTCGGTATTAAAAAGGTCGGTGGTGCACGTGCACGACTTGACGGGGTTCAAATCTTGGGCAAATGCCAGACTAACTCTGGTCTGGTCTACATCCTCACTTCGGCATCCAGCAGATACCCCAATACTGGTTTCGTCACCTTCCTCGAACACCCCAAATTCCACATAGCTTCATGGACTGTCTGCAAATTCACCTTCATTCAGCAATGACTTCCTTCTCCTTTAGTTTGCACACAGGCAAGCTTATCGGTGGTTATCCCAAAGGTGCTGTTGACAATACAATCCGTCTTGTACAAACCCGGGGTCACCTCAGAATTCCAAAAAATGCTGTGTTCAAATTTCTACATTCTACATGGACACTAGATTAAAAAATTGTCTTGGAAATCATGACAAATATTAAGTCAACTAAATAATTTAGCGCACTGGAAATCACCTTTACTTGGAGGATTAAAATAAAGTCTAGTCCAACTATAAAAAATGGTAGAGTAACAATTTAACGTTTTTATTTTTCAGCATTTTACATCCTGTCATAATAAAACCAAATTGTAATCCGTAAAATGTATACAAATTCTGGTTACACTCCCTGTTCTGTTCAGTAGAACATTCCCGGTTGAAAGCTAAACATTAAAAGTATTATCAAAATGACCTCTCATTCCGTACCTTCCAAACAGAACAATCCATTTTTGGTGGCCAGCAGAGAAAGTATCTTGGAATGACGTCATGATGAATAAAATGTGAAATGCTATGTAAAATATTGAAATGCAGATGAACTGCATGTGGAGTTCAATTTGGAAGGTAAGAGTCGGATAAATAAGCTCAGCTATGACGCCAGCTAGAACGCAGTTTGTGTTTAGCAGGCGTAATTCTTAACCAGAAACAATCTACACAATTAACCAGTTTGGAAAGTTTAATTTATACATTTATGTAAACATTTAATTTAGTACAATCCTTTTTAAGATATTGCAATTATTTTGCAACCATAGATTTTACCAAATTTCTTCCAATCTTCCTTCCTACCTCGTGCCCACTTTTCACTTTCGCTCGTTCTTTGTCGTAGGTTGTAAGTCATAAATGAGTTACGGTTGGATACTTGTCGGATGTTTTTGCTTTTTATGAGTACTCTTTATTTGTTTATAAATATTTCTTAAAACTTTTTTTTGCACATTTTACCCCAGAAATACGCATTTTTTTCTTAATAACTTGACCTTCGTTTTGAAAACTATTTTATTATTCTATATACAATATGTTTATTATTTGATGCGCGCTACAAAATGAGCTCATATTTTTTTACACAAAAATGAGTTTATTACACAAATTTAATTAGATACAGAGATTTACTAGGCACTACGTCGATCATAAATGATAAAGTTTTGAAAAAAATCTGCCATCGAATAAATCGGAAGTCATTATACCGCTAAAGGATGTCTCTGTTTTCCTACAATTTGCGTTCTAATTTTTGTAAATTCAAAGAATTCCAGAATATCTAAATATATTATTTACGCAACATGAAAATTCCTTTTTCGAACATTGTGAAGGTTTCTCTCATCAAAGGAATACATACAAGGCGCAGTGATACTTCAGTACATCGGCAGTGTGAATTGGCTTGCTGCTTGTTGATCACCAATGATTTTAAGGATCCAGGTGCACCGGCTTTACATGAGCCGTGAGGTTGCTGGATGAAGCAAAGCAATCCAAACAAAAACTGCAACTAAACGGCTTTTCCCTGGTATGGGAGTAAATGTGGTTGTGTAGTTCATGCCGTGTACGAAAACTTGATACGCAGAATAGACAGGAGAAGGTTTTAACACTTTCCTCTGCAAAATATTGTTAACCAAATTATTACAGTATACATGAATACAAATAAACCAGAAGTAAAATTTATTACAAAAACCGTACCATGTTTAATGCTTTGATGCTGGCTTAGGTTCCTTTTACTATTAAATCGCCTCTGACAAACATCGCAGCGGTATGGTTTTTCTCCTGTATGAGTTCGCATATGAGTTTTCATATATGAATCACTAGTAAACGATGCATTGCAAAGTGCACAACTGAAAGGTTTTTCGCCAATGTGGATCCTGGTATGCATAATTAGGTTGTCCTTTGCTGAGAACTGCTAGCTGCAGAAAACACATGCAAATGGTTTTTGACTCTGATGAACATAATTTTTGTGTCTATACAAGTTTGTTTTTTGTGCGAAGGTTTTCTCACACAGATTACATTTGAATGGTCTTTGGCTTTGGTGAAATCCATTGATGTGCATATTTAATTGTGACTTTGTTGCAAAGCACTTGTTGCATTGAACACATTTAAACGGCTTCAACATCTCGTGAACAACTTTGACGTGTTGATGTAGAGAACCTTTTACGGAGAATGATCCATTGCACTGGTCACATTTGTAGGGTTTCTGTCTTTCATGAACTCCTTTAAGGTGTATGCGTAAATTTGGTTTCGTTGCAAAACATTTGCTGCATTTCTCACATTTATAAGGTTTCTGCTGCTCATGAACACCTTTAATGTGTCTAGTTAGATTAGATACCATTGAAAATGTTTTATTGCACTTATCACATTTGTACGGCTTCTCACTTGTATGGACTCTCATATGGATGGTGAGATGGTCCTTGCATTTGGATTCATGCTCACAAATTTGACACCTGAAAACATGCATCTTGACTCGTTGTAGTTGGCACGTAAGTACTGTATTATATGTTGCTGGCTATTAAGCAATATAATACAAAATCTAATCTGACTGGAAAAATTTGTGAAATTATTTCTGGCCAAAAATCGTTCTGGCAACTTTATAGAAGAATCCGTTCAATAAAATTTCAAAGACTTCTGACAGTGTCGTGCCAACAAACGAAACTGTACTAAGAACAATATTAAGAGCAGTTGGATGGGTTTAAGTGTTATTCGATAGGATTTATCCTATGTACCAAAACTGTAGCTACAGCGAAATACCACGCACAGCTTTCGTAAACTGGCTTTATTTCATCCTGTATGCTTGCCAGCATTATTTGCTAGTTCGTTAAGCAAGAACCTATTCACTCATCGGATTAAGGTACCTCTTATATACCTTTCCATACCGTAGTTAATAAGATTATTTTTAACCCTGCGACAATGGTCGTAAAAATATGAGTTGACGGCATAGTATTTTATTATTTTTAAGCCCTTGCCAGGTTCGCGGCTTATCTTACGGACCCAAGCCTACGCCCCTAACTATCATTTAGTCATTTACGCAACAGCCCGAATCTCAATGGACAGGTTATTATGAATCATGCATGTCTTTTTATTCATACCAAGTTCCTTGTCCTTTGCGATCTCGGATCAAATCAGAAGTTCAGGTTCCACTTTTCCAAAGGGTTGATAAGGCAATAGATACGAAAATCAGGATTCTAAAGGTCAAGCTAGTGTGTGATAGATGATATGTATTTCTCGGCTTAACTGATGATTCGATGCGTGCTCAAATTTAATCAGTTCATATTCAGTTCAGTGTTCACGAGTTGGCTGATACACTGTGATCGGGTTCGCACTTCATATATCATGAGCCCATTTCGCATAAAAATTGTTTCCCATGCACATGACACAATTACGACGTTTAATGGTTCATTAACTTTGATTCAGAACTTTATTATCATTCAACGTGATATGCACAATGGTCTAGTGACCAATAACAACATTTTAGCTTGTAACGTTTCCTCAGAAATTTATATACAAAATATTTCTCCTCGAGATTCCCAACTTCATGTCACTAGTCTACTTGCTACTTGGTAGCTCTCTACTTACCAACTAACCTTGCCTCTCTCATAAGCTTTACATTGATCTCTATATATTTCTTATGAGGATCACGTCTCCTCTCTCTCAAAATACCGATAGTCAAGCTCTCGCTCCTTCTCAATGACTTCTTTTTGGCCTGTCTGAGACCAGGTTTCCTCTCATCACCTCCCCAAAATCCCCCTGGGGATGGTCGCCTCCCCTCCGGAGTTTCGCTTTCCCTTGAGCTTTACTAACCTGCTCATCTTTCTTTCTTTGCTTAGCATTCTGATGTTGTTTCCTACTCCTCTGCTTATTAATCTGCGGGAAAAGCTCATTAAACTTTCTACGATTCTTAGCTATTTCTTTTGCTATTTCCGGAGTGACTAGGGTTTTATCTTTATACTTACAACCTCCTGAAACGTGACCTGGATTCTCTCTCCAACAAATATAACAATAATCTTGGCTCGTCTTAGCTTTGCTCGTTACTTGAGGCAAATCGAATAGTGATTTTTCTAGTTGAATCCAAACTTTTTGTCCTATTTGTACCTCGCTACCTGAGGGAATCTCAACATTCTCATTCATAGTCATACTCTCATCATGATCATTTTCAACATGTGATACATTATTTGAAATAGTAAATTCAACATCGTCAATTAATGAGTCTGCATCTACGTTTAAAATCAGCTCATCTGGATTTGGCTCTGCGATCATCATCTGGTCATTTTCAATCGTAATTCGCAAATCCACCTCCATCTCTTCGTCATGCTGCTCTGATTGCGATATTGGATTTTCTGCCTCCACATCCTTCTCTTTGGTCTGTTTAGGTGCGGTTTGGGCCTCTGAACTTTTAGCAACTTCCACAATAGCTTTGGTTGATGGAACTGATGAGATTTTAGTCTTTTTGACAGGGTCAACAGTTTGACAACCTGTCTTTTTGGTTGTGTTCTTCGTTGTTTCACCTTTACGCTTTCGCTCTTTGGGGTCAACAATCTGACTACCCTTTCGTTGCTGTTTGGGGTCAACAATTTGACTTCCCTTGCGGTAAACTGAAACATGGTAAGAAGACACAATATTTTTAAGTTTCTTAATGTCCTCTGGAGACGTATATAGCATCTCATTCAAAATTTTAGTGGAAATGTGTGCTGTATTGGCAATATTATTCATTTCATGTTCTTTCAACACGTAATTTGGCCACAAATCTCGTCTTTTCGCTACACCATCTCTCCAACTGAAAAGTTCTTCTACAATTTTTACTCTGTCTGCTCTGATTTTCTCGTCATCTCGAATGTCACGAAAAGTACCATGGCTCTTCCTTTGGTTGGTTTTGTTTGTCATTTTACGTGTCACTTCATAGAACACAGTACTTTCTTCTGGCCTCATGGTTTTAAAATAGCCTTTCATATTCTGCCACAGTAACAATTGATAATATGCATCTTCCTGTGCATATTTTTCTAATCTTCTTGGAAGTCTCCCTTTCTCGTCACGGATGTTCCAATCGGAAAATTGGCCTAATGACTCATCTTTTGACATCTTCTCACCCATCCAATCTTCAACAACATAATCCAACTTTCTCGTCTCACCACGAATAGCTTGGTGGATGATTTGGGCGTCAACTATGCCAACTGGATAGATATTGAAATACTGTTGAAAGCATTTCAGGTCTTGCCACGCTCCATGCATAACTTTAATGAAGTTTGGGTCTTCCAAAATTGGTTTTAATTTTTGTACTTCTCGCCACATTGGTAGACAGTCAACAATGAAATCTCGATATTTTGTAGAGATTTGTATGATGGTAGGGTAAGCACCATGATAGCACATCGTAAGGCTGTTCTCCATATCTACTCCAACTTCCTTCACCTCCAAACTATTAAGATGGGACAACAATTCGTCTACCAACTTAACGTTATCCACCCAATATAGGTGTCTGGGGAGTTGTGGTTTGACTGGACCCATTGGTAACACTACGAATTCTTCTGGAACGGTCCAACTGTCAACTACGCCTTTATACGGATGTATTATTGGAATGGGAATAGGACTGTGTAAACGAATTAGAGCTGCTCGATGGAATTCTGGATATTTTTCCTTCTTGTCAAATGGGCGGACTCGGCATTTACCGTACAACAGTTCCGCTCGTCTCTTCTGCTTCCAGAAATTACTTGAACTAGGGTGGTTCATCTTTCCTGTAAATTGCGTAGAATTGAGAGGTCAACAATTTGACACTACTCTTGAAAACAAATTAATTTCACACCTATTCCTACGCTAACTATTTTAATATTAAGAAGTT
The DNA here is from genome assembly GCA_029691765.1 of Entomobrya proxima. Lineage (NCBI taxonomy): Eukaryota > Metazoa > Arthropoda > Collembola > Entomobryomorpha > Entomobryidae > Entomobrya > Entomobrya proxima. Next base: position 48,612,411 of record CM056171.1, on the reverse strand, counting down.
TCGTATATATGTATATAGGTACTTATGTTTTTACTAAATTAATAGGTAACTATTTTTAAACACGCGAAAATGTTATGCGTGAAAATTCTTTAATGTTACGAAGTTAATTCTCATTTTCCTTCTTTTCCTTCTCACAACATTCGTAGTAACACGACATTCTGGTGAAACTATGTCGCTCTTTTTGCCCCGGTGATTATATTTCTTCATGTCTGAGACATGGCGATAGAAAATAACTTCTCCTTTCGGTATCAATTTTATTTCAAACGTCAAGTCATTTGACTTTTCACCAAGTTGGTATGGGCCAATATATCTTCTTGTCATTTTCTGCATTACTTTTGCAGCTTTGTTGGACTGTTGGTGATTCTTTACAAGTACGATATCACCAGTTTGGAAATTATGATCTCTCCTTTTTCTGTCAGCAAGGACTTTGCTAACAGCTTGCACTTTCTTGATGTTCTCTCGTACAATTTTAATAATTTCTTGTAGCTTTTCGGGAAGCTTTTTAAGTTCATTTAAAACTTCTTTGTCATCGAATTCAGTGATCTTTTGAATTTCTCGATCAAATGCTGTCGGGATTTCTCTTCCAAGATTTAATAACGCTGGTGTCACTTGTGTGCTGTCATTGACAGATGTATTGATGGCAAATGCGAATCGACGGATGTACTCATCCCATTTATTTTGCTTTTCGGAAACATATGCCTGTAACATTTGTTTGATGACTTGTATTGTTCTTTCTGCTTGATTCGGCTGTGGATGATAAGGAGCCGTAAATACATGTTCAATTCCATATCCCAAACAAAGTGATGACATTTGTTTTGAAGTAAATTGACTTGCATTGTCAGACACAAGTTTTTGCGGTGGTCCAAACCTCAGGAAAATTTCTTTCTCTAGTATTTCAGCTGTCTTTGCTGCTGTCGCTTCTCGTACTGGAAAAACTTCAACCCATTTTGACAAACTATCTACGACAATTAGACAGTAAGCATTTTGCTTTTGGGTTCTTACAAGTGGACCGAGATAGTCAATGAAGATTTTACCAAATACTTTCGTTGGTATGTCCATGGACTGCAACAAGCCTTGGGGCAGCTGTCTGCTCGCCTTGCTTGCTTGACACGCCTCACATGTCTGTACATACTCACGAATTTCTTTGTTCATGTCTTCCCCAGAATGCTCTTCTGCGAATTCTTCTTATGGTGTTCTTTACTCCTAAGTGCCCTGCTTCAGGAGCATCATGAAATAACTCCAACAATTCTTTCCGTAGACTTTTGGGAATTACGGGAACGAAATATTCTTCTTTCTTCTTTTCTAAAACTTGTTTTGTGTTTGTGGTGTTCTTTGGTTTTACCGGAATAGCAATTTCTTCACCTTTCTTTTTCCCTATGACAATCGTATTGTCATCTTTAGAATTATTTTTCTTTTGTGGACTTTTGTTCTGCGTCGTCTGAGCTTGAACCAACTTCGGTTTACTCGAACTTTGGCGCGCCTTGCTGGAAAATCCCTTGATTTTCTTTACGGTGGTACCTACCGCCGACGCAAGTGATGAGGAAGCATTTCCCTTTTTAGGTGCCTTTTTACACCGTTCCTCCTCTTCATCAGAAGAGTCACACGAGGCTTCCATAAGCTCACTCGTGTTGTTCCAACTCTCTTTCCCGGTGTCCCCAATCATATTTATAAGTCCTGTGATTTCTTCATCACTTTTTTCTTTGTTCCAGACCAAAATTCTCTTCATGAGAATTTCTTCAATTAATTTGAAACCTTTTGCCTCATTTGTTTTTCCGTTTGACTCTTTGATGAGTTTTATTAATGGTGCGCAATAGGCATCTTTGCCTTGTTCTTCTTTTAGTCTTTCTAAGGTTATACGATTTTCAAAATTTGCCCTACATACTGGTGCAAAGCAAATATCATCTCCATCATCTGTTACTTTTGGATCTGTTTTCAGTCCTTTGACTGGATGACGACTAAGCACATCTGGTTCTACATTTTCTTTTCCGCTCTTGAGGATAATATCTGCGTTCCATGAGGCAATTTCTATTGCCCATCGATTTATTTTTGGCTTTTTGTCTTTCATAAGTCGAATGAAATTTAGGGCTCGGTTATCCACTTGGATTGTGAATTTATGTCCTTCAATGAACTCTCGGAACTTGGAGTAACCAAATATAATGGCAAAAGCTTCTAATTCGTAAATGTGATAATTTCGTTCGCCCTTTCTGAGTAAACGACTTGCGAACGCGATTGGCCGATCGTGTCCGTCAATTCGATTTACTAACACGGCTCCAACTCCTACCGATGACGCGTCCGTCTTAAGAATGATAGGGTGGTTGTAGTCGATGCTTGAAAGAACTACATCTTTGCAGCTCTTCTTTTTGCATATTTCAAAAGCTTGTTGTTGTTCTTCAGTCCAGATGTATGGTACATCTTTCTTCATTAATCGCCAAAGTGGTTCTGCGTACCCCATAAAGTTTTCTAGGAACGCGTGGTACCAGTTACAGAGACCGAGGAAACTCAATAGATCACTCTTGTTCTCTGGCACTGGATATTCTTTGATAGCACGAACAGTCTCTGGCTTCTTTCTTATTCCATCTTGGCCGATGATGTGACCAAGGTACTCCACCTGCCGTTTCATAAAGTCACACTTCTTGATATTAGGGGAAATGTTTGCTTCTTTCAATCTATGCATTGATTCTTCTGCTAAGGGTACCTGCCAGTACCCACGTTCGGCATCAAGACTGGTGTACATCATTCCATTTGGAATGGATCTCAGCATATGGATCGATTTTATTGGAGGAGCGTTCTCTTCTGTTAGTGCGTTAAGTAGTTTGTAATCGAAACCAATTCGTAAGTCGGCTCAATGACTTCTCTCTGGCCTGTCTGAGACCAGGTTTCCTCTCACCCTTGTAAATTTTTTCGCTTTTTCAAAAAATACTCAGAAACTGAGCTTAGTGAGTTCAAGCTTGCATAAATACTGATACAAGAACAAACATGCTAACCAAATCTCACTAAACGGGATAGTCAAACTTTACGCACGTATTTAGGAGAATCTTGTTAATCCTTGACTTTTTTTGCTTTAAAGGGCCTTGTGTTAAAAATACTGTTTATGTTTAGATAAACTGCACGATAGCTTGCTTGTATCGATATCATGTTTCTAAATATTACAAATGCAAGATTTAACAAAATCCATGCATAGTTATATATTTTTCCTGGATTTAATCGACAAAGCTAATTTACCTCAACATGTCTTCTATTAAATATTTTTTCAGCAAAAGAGCATGCTTTTAGAAAAAGGCGGGTTCAAGATGAACGGTTTTATTTTAAAGTGCATATTAACGATTAAGGTGACTAGATGTGTAATGCAAGTATGTAAAGAAGGACTTGTATAGATTTAGTACTTTATAAACTTGGAGTCATCGCAAATCATTCTTCTAAACACTCACCTAACGTACGTTTTTTAACGTATATAGAAATATATAAAAAGGAAAACACCATAATACGACTTAACTTAGCTTAACTTTTTTCGCTTCCAACAACTGTATAAACACACTTACAGAATGAGTTATATTTAATAACTTGGAATATCGTAAATGTCTACGTGACTTTCTGGTATAAATCTTGAATTTTGTAACTCGCATTTCTATTCAATGTCCTAAACCGTCCGCAATATCCAAATTGGATGTCACATTTTTAGCATACCATTTATTACCATGTGGAAGATTTGGCTTCTAGATGAAAATAATTATTCATTAATTATTATTGAACAATAATAATTTATTTGCAACTACCAACAATGTTACAATAAATTCCAAAGTCAGTATATCCTCTTAAACACAAATACAAGCATGTGTTTCTAATACACTTGTAAAACGTTTAAAACGTATTTTGCTCCTTGTAAAAGAAGAATGGCCAGGTAACTACTACACAAATATGAATTCAGAAAGGGCATGCATACATGTAATCTCGCATTTCTCGACTTTACCAGATTAAGTGAACATTGTATCCTACTTCCTTAGAAGAAAAATATTGATGCACACGTGTAATAAAGCACGCAAACTTTTAAGTCATCTAACCACGAGTCAAGCAGTTCATCAATGGTAACACTAGGTATTAAATGCGAGACTCAAATCTGACTGCGTGAAAAAATGAAACAAGCTTACAACTAATGAACATATCTTTGTATAACATTTCAGCTTAGCAACAAAGTGAATACAAAATACGAGATACCAAACCCTTTTGGCTTAAACGTTTGTAATATCTAAAAGGATTTCTTTCCTCAGCAACAATCTCCATACTAAACTTATGATACAGCTAAAAGCCAACCATTAAGAGGTAATTTTTACTTCAACTATGCTTTACAACAGTTAGGCTACTACTCTCATTTAATGAAAATACTTTTAAAGAAAACATTGCTAGAGTAATAACTGGTTCTCTTGTAGTACATTTCAGATAGAAACTGTGATAAACGCGCCTAAGTAGTTTTGACAAAAGCATAATTTTTACGAAGTGATTTCATTGCATCAAAATCTAGAAGCTGAATTTTATTCTACTCAAATTCAGTAGAATTGCATGTGGTGCATTTTTTACTTCAGTTCAGTTCTGAGTATATTAGAGTTCGTGCTTGGTAGCTGCTGGTGTTTGACAACTACTATATAATTCAGTAACAGTTTGTCTTGTTTTGGAAATAAATCCTAGCTAAATTCTGTTCAATATGGAAAAGCAACCAACCCAATGTGAAATCTGCAGCAAATGGTTTTCTTGCAATTCGCACCTAACTAGGCACATGACTCTGCACACTGGAGAAAAACCCTACAAGTGTAACATTTGCTGCAAAAGATTTAGAAATCCAGGCTTCTTAAGTCAGCACAAAAAGGGTGTGCATCTTGGGGTGAAACCATTTCAGTGCAAAAACTGTGCGAAGAGCAGAGGCTAAGCGTCAAGCGAAAGGCAGAGGGAGGGCCCGGGTGAGGGTAACAGAAAGTGGGCTCCTTTAATGCCTGATACTTTACTTTTCTGATGCTGAGTTAGTGAATAATGGTTAAAATCCGTGTTTTAAAGATATATTGAGAAAATTTAACAAATATCTGCGCAAAATATGCTGAATTCGTACACAAATAATGGATGGCGAGCGTAGCGAGCCCAAATTTTTTGAAATTATAAGCAAATTTTCTACAAAGTTTGCTTAATTTTGCCTATTTTTGCTTTGTTTGGGGCCCTCTGA